>QLTV01003281.1:1562568-1583986 GCA_003457575.1 Thermophis baileyi | reverse complement strand
CAAGACATTTTGCAGGAAACCGTCCGACCATCTGTCCGCCAACTGCAGCTCCGCAGAGGATGGGTGATGCAACAGGACAATGACCCAAAGCATACAAGTAATTCAACAGAACAATGGCTTCAACAGCACAGAATATGCCTTCTGGAGTGGCCCAGTCAGAGTCCTGACCTCAACCCGATTGAAATGCTGTGGCATGCCCTTAAGAGAGCGATTCACACCAGACATCCCAAGAATATTGCTACACTGAAACAGGTTTGTGAAGAGGAGTGGTCCAAAATTACTCCAGATCGTTATGCAGGTCTGATCTGCAACTACAGGAAACGTTTGGTTGAGGTTATTGCTGCCAAAGGAGGGTCAACCAGTTATTAAGTCCAAAGGTTCACATACTTTTTCCTCCCTGCACTGTGAATGTTTACATGTTATGTTCAATTAAACCATGGCAACATCTAATGTTTGTGTAGTATTATTTTAAGCAGACTGTGTTTTTCTATTGTTGTGACTTAGATGACGTTCAGAGCACATTTTATGACCAATTCATGCAAAACTCCACGTAATCCCAAGGGGTTCACATACTTTTTCTTGCAACTGTATAAAATAAATAACCCAATATTTTTTTTCTAAATATCCACAAAATTGTATACTACTATTTTAAAATACTACTTCCATTTGTAAGTCTTTTCTCTGGTCCAGTACCTGAATTACTGCATTGCAGAATTCAAAAGAATTCATAAATTGTACGAGAGCTGGAGAAAGTAAACAGTCATCCTTTAGAAGACAGTGCCATTCTTCTCCATTATCTTCCAGCTTTGTAGGCAAAGATGAATATAGACCACTTAAGCCTGTTGCTAGCACCTGCAAGATGAAAGAGAAAGAAAAGAGAAGAAATACAGATTTTTTTTGTTTTAAAAAAGCATTGGCATTTTGTTATAAGGATAGAAACATGCTTTCAGTTTGTGGAAGGTTAATTCCAGTAATCTAAAATATTTCCTCTCAATAATTGCTATTATGCTGTTGAATAGCATCTGAATTTAGGCTAATGGCAGATTTGTATGTACTTAATGTTATCACATGAAAAGTATTTCTAAACAAATTAATGCAAAGAGAACTTTCCCAGTTGAAATATTTGCAAAATAAATAATCAACAGCTTGCAGTTTTTTTTATAGAAAACAGAAAAGTGGTAAGGCTCTGTATCAAGCAATGGGGCTTGGTGGCTATATCCTTCATGTTACAACATTTCCATAGTTTTGATAACTGGATTAAACATTTAAATAGCAAACAGAAACACAAATCTCTAAGATGCAACTATGGCTCCCTGAATTATATATACTTACAGAAGTCTGCTGATCTGATTCATATTTCTCAATGTTTAGCTTTGTAAACAACCATATTATCCAGGAAAGACATCAGATATGGAAAGCATAGAATGTGGAAATCTTTTTTTCTAAATTTTGACAATTTTCTCCCACAGTTTACATTTTTACATATCTCTTTATTTCTAAATAATAGGCTATAGGTCTTTTAAAATGGGATTCACTCATCCAACAATCTGCCTGTATTACAAAGATACCAACTTTATAGTAGCTTAAAAAAATCTATGGAAGACAAGGCGTAGATTAAATTCACTTTAAATACATATTTATAGATTTAGAACTAAATAACTGAAATGATTTAAACTTGGCATCAATGCAAGCAAAGCTTCATGAAAGAGTACTAGGCATAGGTAGTCCTTGACCCAAGTTAGGTAGGTAGTCCCATGACCCAAGTTACCATAGGACCACCCCCTGAAAGTTACTTACAACCTACTTCTACCTAGGTTCCAATGGCCGGAGCCCTCCTGTGTTCACATTTGGGGGCCTTGGAAACTTATAACTGTTTACAGCATCCTGCAATCATGTGACCATGATTTATGACCTTTTTGCTGAAAACTGGTGTTTACTTGCATTTGTAAGACTTGTTAGCAAAATATTTCATAGCAAACAATAGGTTTGAATCACCACGGCATTTGTTTAACAACAAAGATTCACCTAACAACCATGGTCTTTTGCTTAATGACCACCACAAAAACTGTCATAAAACCAGGCCGGTCACCTCATGACCCATTTTACAACTGCCCTGACTTATGACTGTAATTGGCAGGCTTCATTACCAGTCGTGTAGTCCATCAAGGACTATCTGTAGAGTTCTAAGACTTACAAATGCATATTTAAATTAAAATAATCTTGACAGGAGCAGTGAAAATAATTACTGTTTTTTAAACACACAAATGCATATAAGTGAGAGAGAAAAATTGGTATCTATTAGTTATCTACCCATCCACACGCATACCATTTTAGAGACAAAACAAAAATAAAAACCATAACTCATAAAATCTCAGTTTTATAAGAACTACCGTATTTTTCGGAGTATAAGACGCACTTTTCCCCCCCTAAAAGAGGGTGGAAATGTTGGTGCATCTTATACACCAAATACAGCCATTTTTGGCCCCCCGAAGCCCTGCCCCGCACAAAAACAGGTGTGCAGAGGGTTTGGGAGGTCTGCATAGTGCTCCTGGGCGCTGGGGGAGGGCAAAAACACCTGTTTTTGCAAAAAATGGGTGAAAAACGTCCCATTTTTCACAAAAACGGGGTGTGCAGAGGGTTTGGGAGGTCTGCAGAGTGCTCCTGGGAGCTGGGGGAGGGCAAAAATGCCCCCGTTTTTCCAAAAAAACTGGCAAAAACCAGCCCATTTTTCACAAAAACGGGGTGCACAGAGGGTTTGGGATGTCTGCAGAGTGCTCCTGGGGGCTGGGGGAGGGCAAAAACACCAATTTTTGCAAAAAACCGGCCAAAAAACAGCCCATTGTTCACAAAAACGGGGGGGGGGGCTGGGGGAGGACAAAAACTTTTTTTTTCTTACTTACCTCTTCAAAATCTTGGTGCGTCTTATATATCGGTGCGTCTTATAGTCCGAAAAATACGGTAGCTAAAATTCATTTGGAGTAGTTAAAAGAGCAAGTTTGTTTTTCCACAGGAGTCAAAATGAAGTATTAATTCATGTAAAAACAAAATATCTTGCCAATTCTAAATTTTTGTGCATTTGCTTGGAAAAGTGCTTACAAAGTTATTCCGGTACCTAAGTTACAATTAACCAAACTGAGGAGGAAGGAAAATAAGTTCTAGCCTGTCAAGTTAATGTTCCAGAAATGTTAATTTGACAATATATCTCTAGGTTTGATGTATTCTAGTCACATAAATAAAGACATTAGCTTCCCACCAATTTATTTTGGGAATGTGTTAATTTAGCAGCTACCTCTTTCCAGCAGGCAATTATTCCTGAAAGCTGTCCTTCCAATCATCTTTATTTCAATAAATAAAACTGAGCAACAGAAGAATATACAAAAAGAATGGTCTTCCCCACTTCATTATTTTTCTTTCCCACCCCTGATTGACATAGGGAACATTAAAAAGAAATGTAAATCCAGGCCTTCCACTCTCTCCATTTTCATTTTTCTAGCTACCACAAGTTCAAGGTAGCTCCTCCCTGTGAGAATTAATATGATTTGACCATATACTGGGTCTCCAAGCTTAACGGACATGGATCACAACAGAACTGGGTCAGAAGATTCCTCATCATATTTTAGGATATGGGAACTGGGGGCAAAGTTTGCTCTTAAGATTCAGTGAGCACAATTCTTCTAATTCTACAATAGCCACAATGGATGAAGATGACAACTGGGAAAATTCAGCTCAATGCAAATTGAATTTTGCTGAATGTTAGAAAGATTCCATGTGAAATCATCATAGCTGATAAAGAACTCACGGTGGAAAAATATTATCTAATAATATGCTGCCATGGGCCACAACAATTTTGCACAGGGTAAGAAGCTGCAATACTGCTGTATGTTCAGAAAATCTGCCGAAGTATACTAAAAAAATGTTATTGACTACTTTTAAAGTGCTACTATGCTTAGATATTGTATATTAAAACTTGATGTAGTTTAATTAAAATCTTGAATTTATTGCCTTTGATACTGGTGGTGCTTTGCTTCCAAGTCACTGAAGGCAATTCCCAATTCATCTATTGAAACCAGTACTGTTTAACTTTGCCAGCAGCAAAATAGATTTGGGAGGTATTTTGCATGCAAATCACAGCTATAAACTGCGCTTGTGGGAGGACAATTTACTATTTTAAACTTCCTTGTGGGATGACATTTCCAAGGTCAATTCTCTAAACCCTAATTATAATATCTAGCATTGCTTCTTATATATGTGAGCATGGATCTTCATAATTGCTAACTGTTTCCAGAGGCAGAACATATTTATGAAGTCAGAGAACATTATAGTCAGGGCATGACATATTTGCCAAATAGAAGTAACTCCCATAGAAACATTATCGACAGAATTCAAATACTGTGCTGTGTCTGGTTTGATTAACCACAGTTTATTAAATGAATCACAATTGCCTAGGTTCATACAATATGCTAAGCTATAAACCACGTTGTATAAATCACAGTAAATGCATTCATAAACTGCCACTTAAAAATCAAACTATTTTATTGGTCTTTTGCATCTTCCATGCAAATTTTTAAAAATGCATGTCTGTTTTGAGGAGAAATCTTCAACTTCTAAAATAGCATGTATATCCGAAATAAATCCCACCAAACATGTTAAATATAACAGCATAATTTTAAGTTGAAGGATACAGTCGGGAACAATTTGCTCCATTCTGTATTTTTTTAATTATAAGGAAATATTACATACAGTGTAACATTTAACTGGAATTACTTCACTTTAATCAGAATTAGATTATTCAGTTGCATCCATTGGGAAATGATAAGAAACCCAAAATCTGAGGCATCATTCTGAGTTTTCTCAAGGGGAGACCAAAGCTTCCCAAACTGGAAAGATCATTCTTATAAAGCTGCATATTAAAGATATTTAACAATTGAACAGCCCTCAGGAAGGGTCTGTGTTCTTTTTATTATAGCCTCGGGTTTGCTACCTTTATTGCTTGTCTCACTCCAACATCCTAAAACCATTATTCTAATTAGTAATGTATTTTGACGATAATGGCCCCTACTGTTTGAAGGTTAACACATTTAGCTTTAATCTTCTAAGTAAAAAGTCTTCCTAAAAGTTAATTGGCAAATGTAGGCATGTACACAAAGGCATGGATATAATAAAAGTATTTATCATGAAAATACCTTTTTAAAAATAAGTACTTTCTATATGTATTCATTTAAATGAAACCAACAAGGTTTCTCTAGGCTGGAAATATCTTTATGGAGAATGGCATTGGGGATTGGAGGGATAATGGTTCCAATTTATTCTGCATTTTATGACATTTTGGAACATGGATCAGAGAAAGGAAATAAGGATGTAAGGGTACTACAAATTGAGTCCTATGTCTGAAGGAACTGGGATTGTTTAAGAAGACTGAGGGAAATATATGATAGATAGTTTTCAAATATCTAAAAGAAGGCAATATAGAAGATAATCAAGACCTGTTCTCCATCATCTCAGAAGGCAAGACATAAAAATAATAAATTTAAGTTACAGAACTTGATTTGGTTATTGTAAGAAAAAAAACTTCTACCACTAAGAGCAATTTGAAAGTGGTACAATTTCCCGGAGACGTCATCAACTCCCGTCAGTTCAAGCAGAGAATAGACAGCCATCTGTTGGCAATGCTTGATCTTGGATTGTTGCCCTTAGTTTGGGGTTAAGCTCCCTGTCTAAATGGTCCTTTCTAACTACATGATTACATGCAAAGTCAACATTATACTAATGTTTAGGATTATGACATCTCTTATCAATAAAATTATTCTCAGCTTACTCAATTTCATTGTTTAAAACAAACCTGTGATAGGAAGATTAAAAAAGACAAGTTGATGTAAGTATAACATATAATATCCTGAATTTGGACCTATTTATATTGTCTGAAATATGTTCCTGAAAAAAAAAAAGAGGATTGCTCCAAATATCTTGTCTGGTCTCCAATTTCTACTAAAATGAGTGCAAGTGTGTGATAGCCACCAATGTACTAAAAAGACAACATAATTAATTCCTAATATTTATCATCTTTGTTCTATAAGATCAACTTTGTTCTCCAGGAAGAACATTACATCACGCTAAGAACACCAGTCACTTCATCCCGACTGGAAATAAATCTAATGTAAATACTCTGAGCATGTACAAGTGAAGGAGCATATATCAAAGTTTTGTGACAAGCCATCACAGAATTGTATCTCCTCTATCGAAGTAAGCGTATCAGGAAGATATACTGTAGATTACCTGCAAGATCTTGCCAGAGGCAACTGGATATATTTCAATTTAGTGTTTTATTCTGGCATTATCAAGCTTATCACAACCACTTGGTGCAGTGGTTAAAATGCAGCATTGCCAAGCTAACTCTGCCCACACCCTGGAGTTCAATCCTAACAGGCTCAAGGTTGACTCAGCCTTCCATCCTTCCAAGGCCGGTAAAATGAGGACCCAGATTGTTGGGGGCAATACGCTGACTCTATAAACCTCCCAGAGAGTGTTGTGAAGCATTATGAAGCAGTATTGCTCTTGTTATTATCTCCCATGTCTTTTTCCTTCATCCCCCTTCCTTCAGTGACCTTTCTTATAAACTTCTAAGCTTACAACTAAGATCTGTATCTTGTATTTATTTCCTGATATGAGCTGTTTTGAAATATGTTTATCTGCATAACATTTGTTATACGAAATAAATCTATTAATTAAATCTGAAAACAAAATAAAGGCACTAACACTAATTGGGCAGAAATTAGCATGAAAAAATACAAGAAGTTAATGCCAAGTTCCACTGAAAAATCATGCATATTGTTATGATGAGTTGAAATGCACAAAATAACTAGAATTGGAGCCTTGTGAATTCAATACAATTAAGCTATCTTATATCTAGGAAAAATATCTGTTGAATCTTCTATAAAAGAAAACTCAATCAAAATTTTGGAAGCTGAACGAGGAAAAACAGGCAATTCTGACAAACTATTTGTCATTCAATAGGGTCATATTACCTACTACTAACCTCAAAGGAGCATACTTCTAAGTAGAGGTTCACAAATCCACATAGTAAATAACAGTAAGATAAATACCATATATTGATATTATCTTCAGTAAAGCAATCAATCTGCAATAAATTGGCAGCACTTTTGCTTCTGCAGACAAATCAAATTTCAGTATAATTACAACCACAATTTAATATAGAAGTTTAGCTTTTGATTTGCATTATTCTTAGAATGTTCAATATCAAGCTGAATATTTAAGGTAAGACAACAAATTCACTGCTCAATTCAATGTGATGGGCTTTCTGAACAAGTTAAATTTTCCCCAATTATACCGTTTAGAATTTCTACATAGCCATAATAAAATTACAACTCACCAGGTAAATTTAATTCTCCTTTGTGCAAAATCTTAACTTGAATATTCATTTACAAAGGAATCCATATTTGAAAGATAGAATGAGTAGCTAGAAAAAACTTACCGGACAGAAATAAGTATTCTCTACTATGTGATGAGCAACCACACGGCTTTCTGAAGAAAGAGACATTATAAAAAGTAGTGCATCACGGGCCTGTTGGCCAACAGTCCCTTCCCGATGGATGAAAGGAATCAAGAGAGAAAAGATTAGAAAGTTTGCAGCTCCTTGGTCCTCACTGGTATGGAAAAAAAGTTCCAAGATGGACGGATCTTTGGCTAGGATTGAGCATAGCTGGTTGAGAAGAACCACCAGCTCTACTTCAACAGCTGGTGTGGTAGTTCCTGAGCAAGAACTCAGCAACATCATTAATGGTTTTAGGATGGGTTTGTGATGCAGCAGCTGCTGATGAGACTGTGTGACAAGCATTTCATACATTTTCAGTTGCTCAATTTTCATCTCATCAGTGAATTCCCGCCTGAGACTCCAAAGAAAGAGCTTTTCCATGATATTCTCTGTAACCACAAACTCCAGGATAGGTCCCATTGCTGCATCTTTTGCCTGTTCTTCAATTAAAAGGAAGAGCATGTGCTCTACATAGTTCTGCACAGTGCTGGCCTCATCTGGAGAAATCGTCCCATATTTTGCTTGAATGTTTTTTAAAGGGTCATGCTTCTCTAAAATTTTTACAACCTATGGAAAAATTAAATAATGCATATTCGATCATACGATAGGCATTAAAATATGGACTCACTCTTGCAATCTTTAATTATGAAAAATTGCATTTATGAACAAATATCTTCATAATAGTTCAGAACATTCCAAATGGATCATAACAGGCAAGCTATGGATTAATGAGTAGAAACAGCCTATGCATTACTTATCTGAAACATCTCACCCCAAATGGCTAATCTAACCAATTGTGCTACTTAAGAAGAGCAGCACATGACTCAGTCTACTCACCAACATATGACCATGTTGAGCAACTAAGAATGTTCTTGGTCACCTGAATTTTAATACCCAATATCTTCCTAGCTTCATTTATGGGCAAGTACATTTAAAGAGTAAAAGTTCAATAGCTGAAATAGAAGATATAAAAATACTAGATTGATACTAATGCCCACACTGAAAGGGGCTCTATTGGCAGATATATGTGGGCATTAGATAACACTAATTAAAAATGAACCATACAGGATTCAGAAATAATATATTGCATAGAAATAATGTATTGCATGCTCTAAATATAGTAATGCAGCCTTTCAGCATAGGAAGTGTTTTGGTGCATTTAAGAAATATAACCCGGCAAAGAAGTGAACTGTCCATGAAGATTCAAAATACAATTATTTTAAATAACTTTACTTCACTTGCAATAGAGCCTAGCAATCTTAATTGGAACATGAGTTTATTCAATTGGTTGTTATATCCCTAATATACGATGATTTTTTTTTTAAAAAAAGCAGTAAGTTATACAGTTCTTCAAAAGTCAATAAAGATACGCTTGGTGTCAGTATCATACAATATGACTTGAACTCTGACAATACAAGCAAATATCTGATGGTTCAAATGGGTTCCTAACAATTCAATCAATAATAAAGAGAAATAAAAGAAGAAAAGTTCTCAGAGCTCCATTACCTGTGCCCAGTGGGTTTTAAATACTATCATGCATGTTTCTGGGTCAACTCCTTCTAGGCTCACAGCCTGATGGGATTTTTTCCCACTTGTACCTGTGGACATCATAAGCTCTTCAATTGGTCAATTCTACTAGGCCATATTAAATTTCCTTTTCAACATGAGAAGCATATCACTGCATAGCATGTAGATAGACATCTCTGATCTGCAAGGAATTCAGAATAATCCAGATAAAGCATGTGGACTGTAACATAGATATAAAAGCAAGAAACATGAATGGCTCTCAAAAATGCCTGGAATAACCTATAAACATGCTCTGCTTCCATAAACAAGTCTGTATTTCTCATATATTGTGCAATGTTTGGCACTATGAATGCTATATAACTCTGTGATCCCTTTGCAGTGAAGTACAGTTGGGAAGATGTTACAAGAAAATTATCAATCATTCTCAAAAGAAGAATACTGTTAAGTTTGGGTGTAGAGTGTTTGGATTCCTGATTCAAAGAGGTAAGAGCTTTCAATAAAATTCTGCAGAATCTATTAACTGGAAAAATATAAAATGGAACAAAAATTAATTTGGTAACTCTTCATTGTAAGACAATACTGTTTATTTAGACAATGAGAACAATTATATCCAAATGCAAAAAAATTTTTTTGGCAAAAACAGCTGCTTTAGAAATACTTAATTTTTCTTTTCAGTAGTGGCAAAATGTGTGAAATTACACCATGTTAACTTACTCTGGCTGAAAGCATCACTGTACTGATAAGAAAATGTTATTATAAAAACAGAGGTTCTTGTATTTAATCAAAGTATCCATGTATGTTCATATAAATGTAACATGTTACAGACTTAATATACTAGACACAAAGTTTGCATAACCAAACTATTTATACAAGCTAAGTTCCCAACCTTCCTTCTTTTCCCATTTGTACAAGCTATTCATTACAGTTGGAATGGTTGTTTGCCACTCGAAGCTACCGCTACTAGGACAGAGAGGAGGGAACAGAAAACCTCTCCAATGAAGTGTTATTTGAAATTCAATTTAGTTTATTATAAAGTGATATGCTTGAATACTATTTATACATAAACAAAACCAAAATATATTTTCTTCCTATAATATTCAAATAAAAGTATACTGTACTGTGAAAGTACTGTTCTCTCTCAAAAAAATAATCAAGAACTTGATATCTTGATGTATATTCACCCCCCCAGACATGCATTATTATTTAAATAACATAAAATAATGCATGCTGCTATACATCGTTAGAAATTCATATTTCAATTATTAACAAACTCTTATCTCTAAATTACCATATTTGCCTGAAAGGAAAATAATCCTGAATTTATGACAATCCCCCCCCCCAAAAGAAGGAAGAGTTGCTTGGAAAAATTCTAAATATTATTCCTCTCCAGTGCCAAGTTTCCCTATGTTGTTAAACTAGGATGGTTGACTGCAGCTGAAATTCATCTTGAAGTTTTCTTCATCCCACCATAAACTTGTACATGTTTAGGAATGTATATGTACATGCAAGTGTTTTATGTACATACCAGGGGTGGGTTCTAACTTACCTCGCTGCCGGTTCGCTTTCTCCCGTGCCGCATGGGCGTGCATGCGCGCATGCACAGTGCTGAAAATCCAGCTTCTGTGCATGCGCAGAAGCCAAAAATAGCTTCTGCGCGTGCGCAGAAGCGAAAAACAAGATGGTGTCGCCATAGGCCGGTTCGACAGAGAGAGAACGGTTTGGGGGCATGGCCAGCCGGCCATCGCTGCCAGTTCGGCGAGCGGGGGGAAATTCCCGCTAACGGTTCTAAAGAACCGGTCCAAACCGGCAGGAACCCACCTCTGGTACATACATTTGTGATAGTGGAAAAGTCTTATTTCTCCCCATCCGCCCAAAAAAGTCAAAGACAAGATAAAAATAAATATCATTTGAATTAGCTACCAGACTAGAAACAGGAGGCTGTGAATTCTAGTCCTGCCTTAGGCACAGCCAGTTGAGTAACTTTGTACTACTTGCTCTCTTTCAGCCTTGGGAAGAAAATAACGATAATCCACTTCTGAAAACATTTTCAAGAAAACTGTGCGGACTTGCTCAGGAATCAGAGATTAACAATCTCCATCTGCATAAACTATTCCCTCATGCTCAGGAGAAGAACAAAAATGGAGGAGCAAAACAGGTTGAAGGTAAGAAGTAGTAGTACAGTAGGTAAATTGAGAAAGAAAGGAAAAATAACTGGATGGAGATGGACAAAAGAAAAATCAAAGAAGGAAAGGAAAGAGAAAAACGTTTTCTTTAAGAAGTACAAACGCTGGCTGGAAAGGATCTCTCTGTAAAGTATCTGATAATCAAAGGACAGACCCTATAGGGAAGGGTTAACTCCATACCTTCTAATTAAAACACTTAAGGATTAACATTTCTTCCTGTGACTTGGAGGAAATTCTTTGTTTCAGTCACCTACACCCACTCCAACTAAGTGTAGCTTATGTTTATTGAATGATATACCTTACTGATAAAAATTCTGCTGGAGGCAAGGAGTTCAAGAGATGTTTCCGTTCAATTTCCAGGTTGCAAGACTTAGCCGTCAAGGCATTTTGTGAGACATTATACGAGCATCTCAGTTTTCTCCACTTGGTTGGAGAACTAGAATCTTTTGAGGCAGAATTGGACAACTGAAATAAACTGTCCCCTTAAGATCATCACTTTGTTTATGACTTTGGATAATACAGTAGAACCTCTGGTCACAACCATAATTTGTTCCATAACTTTGGTCGCAAACCGATTTGGTCATGACCCGAACCTAATTTTGGAAATTTGGCGCTTACAAAAAAAATGGCGCGGAAGGGGAAATCAGCTGCGGGGAAAAAAAATTGAATTTTTTTGGTCGGAATCTGATTTGGTTGTGGTCAGAAACGTTTGTGACCAGAGGTTCTACTGTACTAGCATTATCCAAAGCACACAGCAGTCTTTCCAACTACAGAAGATTGTCAATTGCTCTCTTTGCTCTTGTTCAAAAACTGGAAGATGTACTTCAGACAACTGTCCACTGTCCCAGGTTGACTAAGGGACCTACCCATCTTGCTGAATATCAGAATAACAGGGTTGGAAGGAAACTTGAAGGTCTTCTAGTCCAGCCCCCTGCTCAAGCAGGAAACCCTATATAATTTCAGACAAATGGTTGTGTGAATGAGATCTAGGGATGTTCAGATGAATCATTCTTTCATTCTTTCAAGCTTTCCATCTTAGTCAGTTGTGATGTTCATTGCTCCTTCCATGTTCTCTACTAATGTCAGGCCCAAAGAACCAAGAATGACACGTGGAGTTCCTTCTGAGCAGTTCTTTACTGTTTGCCTGTTACCATAAATCAGTTTGCCTATTAACCAGATTAAAACACTTATCTGCATAACAGTTAGCTGTACTTTGTGATTTGGGGGAGGGGGGAGCCGCCTTTTCTCTCTTCCTGCCTAACAGACATTCTAAGTTCCACTGTTTCTTCACTCTCTAGGAAAGAGCCCCTCCCTTCCTGCAACTGCAGACTCCATTCCACCACAGCTAATTCACAGGGTTATTGTTGTTGTTGTGGGAAAAATAGGAGTATTAGATGTGTTCTCTGCTTTGAATTATTTGTAAAAATAATAAAGGTGTGATAAACAAACAAACAAAATGCAGATATTCCTTCACTTATGACATAATTGAGTCTGGGATCTTTGTTGCTGAGTGAAGCGGTCATTAAATAAGATGCCATGTGACTGCTTACCGGACTGTTTTTCTCAATGATTATAATCCCAGCACTCCTGGCTGTGGTTGTTAAGCAATTGCGGGGGTTGATGGGAGTCCCAGTAACGAGGGGTGCCTTGGATGCAGAGTGACTTGGATGGAGGCGTGGGGGAGGCTCTGCTCAGGAACCAAAAATCCTTCCTGCTAAATCCAAGCAGGATTTTCAGCCCCTGAGGGAGAAAGGCACATGCCTAAGGCACCCCATGTTGCTTATCTTATTGTACTGCCTCGCTGCTTGCTGACTGGATTTTGGCTCACTCTTGTCTCTACGGGCTGGCTGAAAGAGCTGCTGCCTGCTGAAGGATGTCATCTCTCCTCCGTTCACGGAAGGGAACTTCTTCAGCGGGAACCACATGTAGAAGGCAACTCCTTTCACGAGGTGCAGGAAGGGAGCTCAAATTGTCAGGATCTGAGCTCCATTTCTGCATCCCGCAGGAGGATGCAATCTCTCCTCCACACACAGAAGGGAATGCCTTCAATAGGGTGCAAAATCAGTTCATATCACCAGGATCTGAGCTCCGTTTTTGCACCTTGCTAAAGGAGTTCAGCTCCCTCTGGCAGGCAGCTCTTTCAGTCAACTCCCTGAGACAAGAGAGAGTCCTTTCGGCAAGCAGCAACAACTTGCTACCTTCCCTGCTAGTTTTCCAATTGGCTTTCTGGGAAATCTGGCAGAGAAGATTGCAAATGGTGATCACATGATTATGGGGACTCTTGCAACTGGTCATAAATCTGAACAGATTGCCAAGGACCAGATTTCACTCAGGGACAGCACAATGTTCTATAACAGCTTGAGGTGCTTGATGTGCCGTAACACACCCTTTCTGAGACCACTCTATTTTCAAATGGTCATTAAACAACCAGTTGTAAGTTGGGGACTACCTGTAGTTTCTCCATTCTTATCTTTAATTATATAGCCTCTTTCTGAAGACTCTGTTCCTGGATTCATCTTCAGCTTTAGTTATGAACATCCCTGCTGCTATCTCTTTATTTATTTATTTGTTTGTTTGTTTATTTATTTGTTGTTGTTGTTGTTGTTATTTATTTATTTATTTATTTATTTATTTATTATTTATTTATTTATTTATTTATTTATTTATTTATTTATTGAATTTATATAGCCGCCATTTGATATGGAGGCCCATCTAAAATGGAAGCACTGAATGGAAACAGGTTGTTTATTTATTATTTATTAATTATTTATTCAAAATTCAAATCTGAAAAACTTTCTGACCTTTAAAAAACTTTTTGCTTCCTTCAGCCTGAGCGGCTTCACCTTGTTTTGGGATATGGGGCGATTATAGGAATTAATCAGGTGGTTTTCTTGTTATAGAAACATATCCTCCCCTGTTTCCAAAACACATTTGGATGTGTGTTTCCACTTGCACCAAACGTTTTGCCACCTGGCAGATACTGGCATCTGAGGGGCATTCTCCTTGGTTCTTGTCTCTTCCACTTTGTTGGTTAGTGCTATCTGTGTTCACAGGCTTGGTAACTCCAGTGGCTGATTATCTTTTTTTTTCATCCAAAAAAAATTGGGATATGGAATCAAATGATAAATGTGGTTTTCTCATGCACAAGCTCTTATCATTCTTCAGGGCTGAAGAGAAGGATTTCTTTTTATCTTTGTTTTTTACAAGGAATGAGTCAACTCCTCAAATAGCTACTTCTCTGTGAAAGGCATAACCATGAGGTTGAGCTCTAAATTGGAGTTCCACCTTCTAGTGTTTGAGTAACAAGCCTCAACATGTGATAGTCTAGAACAGGGGTCCCAAAACCCCAGGCCATGGCCCACTATTGGGCCTTGAGCCCTTCATAACTGGGCCGCATAAGTAGTGGGCAACTTGTGCGAGCAGTGGGCAAGCGTGGGTGTGCATGCTCCATTTGCGCAAGTGGTGGGCGTGCATGCCCACCACTTGCACAAATGGATCTGCACATGCTTACCCACTGCTTGTGTGGAACCAAATCCTCTTTCTCCCCCCCCCCCCGCAGCTGGTCCGTAAAGCTGAAAAGGTTGGGAACCACTGGTCTAGAAAAATCTGGATACAACTGTAAACAATCAATAAAAATGTCTGTATGGCTTCTCCTGTTCTGAATACTTTGTTGATATTCTCTCTTTATGTTTGGCTTCTGGAAGGTCAGATTTCCAGATCGCTGAGCTCTGGCAATGACAGAGGAAACAGCTGTAACCCAGATTCTCAATGCTTCTGCTTCATTTCAGCAGTATGTCCAATGTAAGCTACATAGGATCAGTAAGTGTCTCTCCTCCCTGTCTTGGAATAATAATTTATGAGAAATTAATACTGACTCATCAGTGCTAATCCAACACTGCATGATCTTCTTGTCTAAAAAGAAGATGTAGCTGTGTACCTCTTGCCAGTGTAAAGGATGCCCTAATTTTGGTTGTTGTTTCCATTCCTTCTTACTTATACCTTTGAAGAAGTCTGGAAACAACATATCTCAAGCTACCGTTTTAAGTCTTACTAGATTGAGTCATGTTTCTCCTGACTTATCAGAGCTCATCCACATTCCTCCAATATTCCTCTACATCCATAGCTTCTCAGTTCTCCCTCCACATTCTGTTGTGGCGACAAGACAGATTTAACAGAAGTGACCTTGCTGTGGCCTGAAAATTTGACAGCTACCAAGCTTTACCTCTGCAATGATTCAACCAAGAAAGGAGTCTTTCTAATGCTGTGAAATGTTGCCACTCTTGCAACCACCAAGTGTCTTTGGTCAAATTAATGGAAAGGGCGAGGAAGAATGCCTTGCTATTCAAATCTTAAAAGTTATGAATCTTGCTTCATATACTGTACAGTATAGTCTTTGTAAATTACCTTGATATTAAACCATCTTAATTACTGTGCTGCTTGACAGGTATGTTAACGAAGATAGTATATGCTGATCTAACATTATGAAGAACAGACACCCAAGAAAATATGTACTCCCATTCTGCCAACATACAGATTAACCTTTTAGAGAAGTATTGCAGTCATTCTGGATCACACATAATAAAATCTTTTTGCAACTAATTCTGTGTTAATTATACAGAAACTGTAGGCCTAGAAACTTGAACCTCCAGATACTCTCCAAGCGTATAAACAATTATTAAAATAGCAATAGCACTCAGACTTTTACAGTGCTTTACAGTGCTTCACAGCCCTCTCTAAGCGGTTTTACAGAGTCAGCCTCTTGCCCCCAACAATCTGGGTCCTCATTTTACCCACCTCGGAAGGATGGAAGGCTGAGTTAACCTTGAGCCTGGTGAGATTCGAACTGCCAAATTGCAGGCAGCCGGCAGTAAGCAGAAGTAGCCTGCAGTAACTGCACTCTAACCACTGTGCCAAGCGGCTCATAAATAGCTTGTGAATGTGGTATTTTTAAATGGTTTTCAAATGGTTTCGTGTACTTGTGATTTTTTTTTAAAAAAATGCTCTTAATTTTACTATCTTTTAGGATATTCCTGTTAAGATTTGCAAAGATCCCAATTGAAAGGGAAAAATGTGATTTGGACCATTTCTGAGTATGCAAGTAAGACTTGTGGGAAATCCATAAATCAGTTGGCACATGACCCAAGGAAATAAGCATTTGGTTTCATATGTTTCAGCATCCATACCCATATGCATACTAAATTACATTTTGCCCTTTGAATCCAGATCACTGAGCAGCCCTAATTGTTATGGTTATCTGGGGGAAGGGGGGGGGGGAAGAGCGATTTTCCTTTCTATCTTTTCTGCAACAGAAAACAGAACTTCCTCCCTGCCCCCAATTATTTTATAAGACACACCAATAGGGCACAGATTTTTAACAATGTAATAACCTGTGTGTATTGTGCATCTGGCTCTGTTAGTCCTGAGAAATGAGGCTTATCTGACAATTAAAATCCCCAAGAATCAGAGCCTTTCAGCTTGAACCAACATGATACAGGCAGGGAATCCTTTTTTTTTTTTTCCCAGTGTCCCTAAGGAACTGCTCAGTGAATGAAGAAAATACTTAAATAAAAACATGCAGGAATTATAGAATAGCAAGGCAAGAAAAAATAAGAGTTCCTAACTTAGAATTGTGAAAAAACTCACTACAGCCTTGGCCTTATTATAAGGAAGGATGTATTAACAAATAACACACTGAGAGAGGTGAAAATAGATTGGCATGTTTATAAAAAATAAACAGTAAATATTTCCTAGCACATGTTAATTGCTTTGTATATACAACGTAAAATCATTTGTAATTGCTGCATCTGAATATCTAGGTACTGTACAGTGATCTCAGTGACACTCTGATTTCCCAAGTACTAAATGCCAAGGGATAGTATTTTTATTGTTATATAGCAACTTGAATCCTGCTTTATAAATTTATAAATATATTTATATGCTAAATATAACTGCATTATTGTAACAACTATGGGCTACCAAAGAGTAATCTTCCCTTTCCTATTTCTGATATTTACCGTATATACAGGGGTGAAATGCTCCCGGTTCGGGCATGCCTGCCAGTGGTCGGAAAGCTGGTAGCGACGGCAGCGTGAGGCTTCGCTTACCCGCCCGGATGCCACCATTTGGGTTCTTTTACCCTCTGTGCATGCACAGAACGCTTTGCGCATGCGCAGAGGGTAAAAGAACCCAAATGGCGGCGTCCGGGCGGGTGGGCGAAGCCTCGCGCTGCCGTCGCTACCAGCTCTCCGACCACCGGCAGGCACGCCCGAACCAGGAGCATTTCACCCGTTTATATACGAATTTATATAGAAGAAGTTTACCTTTTTCCTTGTTTGACAGAGTCATAAAAAATATAATTATGATCTAACAGTCATTGTGTTTGGAATGTACGGCACCTGCAACTATTATTTCTGTAATACCTCTACAGTACTGAGCAATTTCCTTTTCATATTGCATAGTGATCATGCCTATCTCAAAATTTGTGTTGCTAAGCAAAACAATTGTTAAGTGATTTTTTTCATTTTATGACTTTTCTTGCAACACTTGTTAAGTGAATCACTGCAGTTGTTAAGTTAGTGGCACAGTTCTTAAGTGACTCTGGCTTCCCCATTGACTTCACTTGTCAGGAGGTCACAAAAGATGATTACATGACCCAGGGAAACTGCAGCCGTCATAAATATGAGTCAATTGCCAACCACCTGAAGTTTGAGTTAAGTTGCTAAGCAGTGTGGTCATGTGATACTTCACCTAACCTCTCATTTGCTTAGTGATGGAAATTCTAATCCCAATTAGGTTCATTAAGTGAGGATACCTATACAGGTAGTCCTCAACTTATGACCACAATTGAGCCCCAAATTTATGTTAAGTGAGAAATTTGTTAAGTGACTTTTGCCCCATTTTACGACTTTTCTCGCCACATTTGTTAAGGGAATCACTGCAGTTCTTAAATTAGTAACAGGGCTGTTAAGTGAATCTGGTTTCCCCATTGACTTTGCTTGTCAGAAAGTCGCAAAAGGGGATCACAGACTAGGGCACTGCAACCATCATAAATGTGAGTCAGTTGTCAAGCATCCAAATGTAAATCACGTGACCATGGGGATGCTACAATAGTCATAAGTGTGAAAAATGGTCATAAGTCACTTTTTTCAGTGCTGCTGTAACTTTGAACGGTCACTAAATAAACTGTTGTAAGTCAAGAACCATCTGTATATTATTTGCTTAATCATGATTAAATTCCCATTATTTGGATTCATGCCATAACACTAAGCCAAAACCACATTTTATAAACCATAATTGTCTGCACATTGCTGAGTTCCCAATAATTCATGATTATATAAGCCAAGGCTTAATAAAATGTACTACATTTTATTACTGCCCCGTATAGAAGGTTAAAATGTATTTCAACACCTAAAATATAATGACAGAGGTCAAATACAAGTAGTCCTTGTTTTGTGGTCAATTGGGACCAGTTGACCAAACAATTACGAAATGAAGTGGCTACTAAGGGAAACCATGACTGTCCTTATGGTTTCCAAGGTTGCAATTCTGAAGACTGATCATAAAATTTAATCTCCGTCGTAATTATGAACAGTCTAAATGAGACAGTCATTAAATGAGGATCACCTCAAGATTTAGTAATGTATTACTTTTGTTGCTTCTGTTTTAGACAGTTTTTTTTCTTACAAACATACTTTTGGTCCAGGAATTAGTAAAAGTGATAAAAAAAATTGGTGTGCGATAAAGGAATTTATAGCTGACCTTTGGGAAGCTATGTAAGAGCTGTTGGGGAGGGACTAGGCCAAGAGTTTACACAGTTCAGAGATGGAAGGAAGTTTGAGAAAGAAATTCAAACAACACCACTCCGATTTTAATATAAAATGAGACTGAGATAAACTTGAATAGAGTTTCAAAATTCTGCTACCTGAAAACAATAAAATGGCTTTCCTAGGATCACTAGAGGGTTGGTTTTTTTAGTTAGTCTACCTGACTGCAACTTTTGATTTTATTTGGAATTCTGCTTTTTGGAATTTGTTGTACAGTGCTGGTGTTAGTGTTTTTCTAGAAACTGATTTTTCCAAACACTTGGTTTCATTGGTTTAAAAACAGAATTCATTTAAAAAAAAAAAGTGAATCATTACACTGCTACACCTTGTGTTCCAGAAAAGACACAAGGTTTGTTGTGTATTTATGGGCTTTAGGTAAGAACACAAAGCATTTCCTCTCTATGTTTCCTAGGGCAGAGCTGAGTCGAAAAGAGTTCTTGTTAGAAGAGCTTAGAACAGTCCAGCCAGACAACTGGATGCAAGTTCAGTTTGAATAGTAACAGCCTACCTTAATTAAGTATCCATGACTGCAGTGTCTTCGGAAGATGGTTTATAACAAACATCCCAATCAATTTCAGACACCATTAGTTAACAACCCTGTAATAGTGCCCTTTATAATAAAAAAGAAAAATGATAGCTATAAAAATATACTGTATAACATTTTATGCTATCCCAAATACCCTTCCATCATCTGGCAAAATACCTCACAAAAACGACTACCATGAATAGAATTAATGACAAACAGAAGCATCAAAAGATTAGGGAAAATAGAAGTTTGTGCAGCTCTGACAAAGTTGCTTCTGGGAATGAAAAGCACCAAAGTTGTGGGTACTCCAGCACTGGAGGTTTTTAAGAAGAGATTGGACAACCATTTGTCTGAAATGGTATAGGGCTTCCTGCCTGAGCAAGGGGTCGGGCTAGAAGACCTCCACGGTCCCTTCCAACTCTGTTATTCTGGTATCCTGAATACAGTCCAACTGTGTGTTTTGTGGATATTAAATCCAACCCACAATTATTTATCCAACCCACAAAACCAATCACCATATAAGCATGGAAAATGAACTGCTCTAGGCAGAATTCTGCATTCTTACTGATAGGTTTCCCGGATCTAGAGAGACACATAGTTATAATGACTAATATTTGCATTAAGCAAATATATTGCCATAGGAACAAGGACACTACACAGCTATCTACCTGCCACAGTCTTCTAAATTATTCAGCATGCCAATACTACAGTGACACTGTGTAAATGATCACATTCATTAATAGAACCCTCTGCAATGAAAACAGTAATCACATGTCATCTAGATTGATTACTATTTATTAAAACAGGGGGGGAAGGATTTGCCGTGATAATTGCAGCAATAATTCTAAGCAAAATATATAGAGATAGGATGAAGAAAATAGCAATATGTTAAAAGATTGAAAAATTTGTAAATCCTTCTGTACTTAACCAGAAGTTCTAAAAATTACAAAAAAAAAAAAAATCAGCATTTTTGCCAACACACATCAAAAGTAGAATAAGTACTTTAAAAACTTATGATCATTCTTTTTAACAGAAAATTCAGAGGGTAAATATCATACAGTTTCAATTCTGCAGAATTTAGCAATTCTGAAATTTAGCTCCAGGAAATCAAATTATGCAGATGCACATTATGGTTAAACTGAAAATATGCACTGAAAAAAAAAATATCCGGAAGGTCTGGAAGTTATAAAATGATATCCAAATACTACTAAGTGTTGATGAAAAATGGGAAAGCAAAACCGAGAAGATCAAAAGACTTGCCTGAATACAGGGGACATTTATCTGGCTGGCTGGACTCTTGAAAACCCAAATACCCATTAAGATACAAAGACGCACTAGAATATTTACTCGGAAGTTGCACATTTTCAAAGCTAACTAGATTATCATGTGAACAGGCATTCTCCATTTCCATTTCTCATCCTAACCAGGAAAGTTGAAATAAGAAATGTACTTGGAATATTTTTAATCCATTTCCCCAAAAAATAAATACTTGGAACCCTGGGAGAATTAATTTTACCAGCATTAATAATTTTCCCCAACCATGACTCTTAAAGAATTTTCTTTAGCAATATTTCAACCCTACTTTGACATGTTACAGTGCAAATCTCTAAACTTTCCCCCAGCAAACCCTAAATTTAGTTTGTTCAAAATCATTTTACTTTGCTGGAAGTTTCTGCTTTACTTTTCTTCCTCCATTTCTGTAACATTTTCTAATATCCATCAAAATTATGTTTTCCACCTCTTTTAATTAAACTATTATTTGCACTTTGTTCTGCATTTTTCTCCCTATATACTTTATTTATTTTTATTT
>QLTV01003281.1:1522288-1555714 GCA_003457575.1 Thermophis baileyi | reverse complement strand
GCTCCCCTTTTGGGGAAAAGCGGGGGGGAGGGAGGGAGGGAGGGAGGAAAGAAGGAAGGAAGGAAGGAAGGAAGGAAGGAAGGAAGGAAGGAAGGAAGGAAGGAAGGAAGGAAGGAAGGAAGGAAGGAAGGAAGGAAGGAAGGAAGGAAGGAAGGAAGGAAGGAAGGAAGGAAGGAAGGAAGGAAAGATCTCCCATGTTCACTGCAAGCTTTCCATAAGTAAATTCAACAGGCAAGCCAATAGGAAAACAGAAGTCAGTCCCAATACCACTGACTTGTTCGCGCACCTCTGATAATTCTGTTTCTCTGTTTAGGTAAGGAAATGTCTCTAAAACAATGAGCGAACAGGTCACAGGTTGTCTAGTAGCTTCCTACAGGATAGTAAGGAATGTGAGTCTGATCTCCACTGAGAAGCCAACACTACTATAGAGAATCAGCACCATCTAGTTACAGCACCCCTCACCTGTGGAAGCATGGAATCACTAGTACTTCTTCCTTATAGTATCTGATAAATAGGGCTGATGTAATTGAAAGAAGGCAGTCCTACAGTCCTATCCAAGAGCCAGGCCAAGAAGACCTTTACAGATCATTTTACTAGTATTTTATTTATTTAAGAAAATTTATATGGATGCCCAACTCACTCTCTGTTACTCCAGGCAGTTTACAAGGATAAGTAAACTTACCGGTAATCAATGCAGGGTCCACAGAATTGGTGTTAAATGCTTCCAATGTCAGGAAATGGTAAGTGAGTCATATTCTGGACCAGTTGTAATTCCCAAATATTCTTCAAGGGTAGTCACCTGTAAAGTAGGTCACAGTAATCCAAACATATAATGAGGGTGTGAATCACTATAGCTAGGTCTTCCCATACCAGCTGGACCAGGTGAAGTCCAGGCAAAGTTCTCTTTGGTCTTGGCTTCCTTCTGCTATTTGAGGAGGAGCTGTGAGTCCAAGAGGACGCCCCAGATCAAAGTGCCTGGCCACCCAGAAATAATCTGGAGTTGATGATGAATCTTAGCATATAAACGGTAACTCGTCTTATTAGGTTCAGCTTTAGTCTGTTCTCCCTCAACCCGAGTCTTACAGTCTCTAGTACCTGAACAGCTAATTGACAGCATCTCACCTATACTATTGTTCAAAGTGGGGATATATTGTCATTCCTTATTAATGATATTGTACCCTGGTACCATAAATGACTGTACATGTTATAATTAGAATTATATAAGCTATTGTTCTTTAGAAATACAATACAATGCTTAATGCACTTTCAATTGCATGTTAATTTTAATGAAAAATTTAACTGTTGCCTTTTTTGAGAGTTATGTTCATATCCTTACTTAGCAATAGCAATAGCACTTAGACTTATATACCGCTTCATAGTGCTTTACAGCCCTCTCTAAGCGGTTCACAGAGTCAGCATATTGCCCCCAACAATCTGGGTCCTCATTTTACCCACCTCAGAAGGATGGAAGGCTGAGTCAACCTTGAGCCGGTGAGATTTGAACCGCCGAACTGCAGCTAGCAGTCAGCTGAAGTAGCCTGCAGTGCTGCACTCTAACCACTGCGCCACCTCGGCTCTTCTACTTAATACAATCCAATGAAAACAGCTAATTCTTTCCAGTGCAATCTACTAATCTGGTTACAGCATAAGACTTTGGGCAGTTTCATACTCTAAAGTGCCCCCTAAGAACACAAATTAAAATTTTATACATAGAATATACACAACAAAGTATTATGATTATTAAACCATCTCTGATACCAGTTCCAGAAATTTAGCATAGACAAACTTTGTGTTCCTTTAAATCTAAACCAGGAAGAGTTATATATTAAATATATATTAAATACATATTTTAAAAATACAAAAAACTCCATAACTACAATATCAGATGGTCATTTTAATTTAGAATGTTAGATATCCAAGGTTAATTTTGTTAAATGGTCCACCATGACCCTTTTAAATTAAAGATTTCTGTCTTCAAGCCAAATAGGTTAGTAATAACAGCTATCAAAGGAAACAACACAGATATGGAGATGAAAAAGTAGTTATCCACTGTGCAAGGTTAAGTACCTTGAGGGCAAATGGCAGAGTAACGCACTCCACATTCTGTAGCTATGTTTTATCACCTTCTGTGAAATATTTTACTTTAATCACTGCAAATTATTAATTTAGCACCCATATTTACTTTTATCACCAACATTTTTATCCAGAAAACTGTGAACATTTGGAATCACAGCTTTTTGTGCAGTCATTGGAAATTACATTAGGTAGAATACCTTTTCTCAGACAGATGCGCTCCAGATGCATTATGGGTGCTGACACACGCATGTGCACTATCGCGGCACGCGACGAGAAAAAGGTTAGCCATCACTGGCCTAGGATCCTATGAGACCAAAGTGCAGGTGGTCCTCGACTTACAACCATTTGTTTACTGATCGTTTGCAGTTATAACAACACTAAAAAGAGTGACTTATGACCATAAGAGCTAAGGTGGTGCAGTGGTTAGAATGCAGTACTGCAGGCTACTTCTGCTGACTGCCGGCTACCTGCAATTTCACAGTTCGAATCTCACCAGGCTCAAGGTTGATTCAGCCTTCCATCCTTCCGAGGTCTGTAAAGTGAGGACCCAAATTGTTGGGGGCAATATGCTGACTCTGTAAAACTGCTTAGAGAGGGCTGTGAAGCGGGTATGTAAGTCTAAATGCTATTGCTAGTTTTCATACTGCTCTAGCAGCATTCCCATGGTCACATGATCAAATTCAGATGCTTGGCAACTGGCATGTATTATGACAGTTGCAGTGTCCCAGATTCATGTGCTCATCTTTTGTGACCTTCTGACAAGCAAACTCAGTGGGGAAGCCAGATTCACTTAACAACCATGTTACTAAGGTAACAACTGCAGCAATTCATTTAACAACTGTGGCAAGAAAGGTCATAAAATGGGGCAAAACTCATTTACTGTTTTGCTTACCAACAGCAATTTTGGGCTCAGTTATGGTCATAAGTTGGAGGACTACTTGTTTAGAACTAATACTGCCTAAAGTTACCTTTCTGTTCCATTGCACCAAGCATATAAATATCGGGAGTCAAATCTCATGTATCATTTGTCCTTTTTTATTATAAAAATGCTTCTTTGAAAAACTCTCCAGTGTTACATCAGAAATCCCTTAAAAATAAACTAGCTGGCTAGCAACAAAATATTTTAAATGTTTTGTAGCTGATGTAGTAGTATTCCCAACAGGACTGGCCTAATTATAAGAAATGTAAATAGAACAGAGGTTGAACTATCTTAATTCACCTGTTTATGCTTCATATCATGACAAGAATCAGACTATATTTGTGCCCAATTTATCCTGGAATTTTACTTCTATCTAGCACTTTTCTATTCTGAAAATTAATGTGGCTGATCATATTGATCAAGTAACTCTGGGGAGCTAACAAGTCGTAAGACCAAAAACATAGATATAAAACAGTAAAAAGAACACTAAAAGACACAATGTAAAAAGTAATCAATTTTTCAACCCAAACTCCATTAACCTCCTGGATTTAAAGAACCAGGTGGAAAGAACCAGGTTTTTAAGGCTTTCCAACAGGGCCAGGACCATCAAAGGTTCAGGGACAGGGTAGCTATCCCACAGGGTAAGCACCATTGCAGAAAAGGCACTTAACACAAACATTAAATATAAGAGATTTAAGAAAAGGAAGTATGCTAAATACATGTATATTCCTAACAAATTCACTTTTAAATATCTTCATCTTAAATCCTTCTTGTAGTCAAGTATCAATCTTTGTATTCAATTTCAATTTAATAGACAATGACATTCTGTCTTTGAGCTATACCTGCTCAACAGAAAATAGTATTACAATACATCATTTATATCAAGGTTGACTCAGCCTTCCATCCTTCCGAGGTAGGTAAAATGAGGACCCAAATTGTTGGGGGCAATTTGCTGAGTCTGTAAACCACTTAGAGAGTTGGCTGTAAAGCACTGTAAAGCAGTATATACCGTATTTTTTGGAGTTTAAGACGCACCTTTTTCCCCCCTAAGAGAGGGTGGAAATGTTGGTGCATCTTATACACCGAAAACAGCCTTTTTTGGCCTCCCAAAGCCCCGCCCCCATGTCCCATTTTTGCAAAAAATGGGCCCGTTTTTCGCAAAAATGGGGTGCGCAGAGGGTTTGGGAGGCCTGCAGTATGCTTCTGGGGGCTGGGGGAAGGCAAAAATGCGGGGGGTATTTTTGCCTTCCCCCAGCCCCTAGAAGCACTCTGCAGCCCCCCCTAGAAGCACTCTGCAGGCCTCTGCGCATCCCGTTTTTCACAAAAACGGGTGAACCCCCCCCATTTTTGTGGAAAATGGGCCCATTTTTATGAAAAACAGGGCACGGAGAGGGTATGGGAGGCCTGCAGAGTGCTCCTGGGGGCTGGAGAGGACAAAAACTTTTTTTTCTTACTTACCTCTTCGAAATCTTGGTGCGTCTTATACACTGGTGCGTCTTATAGTCTGAAAAATACAGTAAGTCTAAGTGCTATTGCTATATTGCTGTTGTTCCAAGTTGCAATAGCACAATGTCCAAGTTATGGCATCCTAATATTACACAGTGTGGTAGCATCATAAGGCAGTGTTCACTAACTCTGTACCTTCCAGAAGTCTCGGTCCACAGGCAAAGAATATTGAGTTTTGAGTAATCCCATATAGTGAGCACCAGATTGAATAAGGTTAGTATGTCAGATAAAAGAAGCTGGACAAGTATTGGAATATGGGGCAAGAAAGATGTGCTTGGTTCATGTGTTCCTCCCACAACACTTGGCAATATTTTACCTACCATAAAACTAAGCTAGCATAAGTAGCTGATGCAGGACAATACATGCCCAGAGGAGTAAACAGGACGCCTAAAAACTGCCTCACCCGCCCAGTGTTATCCTCAACCACAATAGAGATAAATTTACAATATAAAGAAAGAATGTTCACTCAAATGTCCTACCGAGTTCAGTGTGACTATTATGTAAGAGTCTTCAGCTTCGGTTACAAGGCAGTACAAAGTGCTAAATCATATGACAGTATTTTGCTCCGTTTTTTCCCAGCAAGGAATTTGCTAAAGGTTAATGCTACCAACAGATAAAAGGGAACAAAACTTGTCTTCTCGGAATCCAAAGGACACAGTTACTTCCTATGCATAGGTTCACTGCTATAAAGTAGGCTGAAGGACATGTGACAAAGCCTGAGGAAGCAGCTTGCTAGTATAGTAAGAACCACAAATCTTATAATCCCTTCCCCGTTTACCCCAAGACTGCCAACAGACAGGTATAGTACTTTTATATTCTTTCATTACACTTGACCTTAGCCCAAAGGACAAGAAGCCTTCTATTTTAATATTATAGTTTTGTGTTGGTATGTCAGCTTTTGTGTATTTATTAGATTTTTATCCCAGCTTTATTACTGTGTAACTCATGACAGAAAATATACATAATACTCCTTCATCCTTCCTTTTTCCTACAACAACAACCCAGAGAGTGTGACTGGCCCAAAGTCATCCCGCTGGCTTTTATGCTGAAGGTGGAACTAGAACTCACAGTCTCCTGGTTTCTAAGCCAGGACCTTAACCACTACATCAAACTAGCTTTCTTTTAGGCACCTCACAGATTCCAGAGTTATTACTAAAATGGTTGTAATTCTTAACGATGTTATTAATTTATACTGCCCTATGACCAAAAATGAAAGATATGCATTTATGCTCTTAAACTGCCTTTAGAAAAAACTAACAATGTATCTAAGAAGTACCATGTCAGAGGAAATAGGGTTATGGGTGCGGTTTGCAGAATTTTCTTACCAAATAAAAATTCAAGTAACAAATGCCTACATTAAAAAACTTCAAAACAGGTAAATGTAATTGAAAACATAATTAAAAGTACCTTAAACATTATAAAAGTCAGATGGAGAAGATAGCTGTGACCATTTGGGGAGCCCAATATTACATCTTTCAGGGCCAATTTTCCCACTATTGGCCTATATCTACCAAGGAAGAAAATATATGTTGTCTGCAGGTATTTTACCCAAAAGACGTGAGGTAGTTGTTATATCCAAAACCAGAGATATTTCTTTTCATTTATTTTAAATGAGTGCTGTGAATTTAGAAAAAATGTATCACTTATCAAATATGTTCACTTGTCTCAATGACCCAATATTATATGTTTTACTTTACTTTCCAGGTCCACACAACACATCATAAGCTAGCTTTATGCGCTAGGTCTGCATTACTGCTACATTAAAATAGCTTTGGCTAATTCATAGTCCAATACATCATGGTTCAAGAATATGGTCTTCCAATAAGTATTTTTATGCAGATAAAAAACAACTATTATTTCCAAATATGGCCTTGATACGAGAAAGACAAGCACCAGTGTAAAAGGAAATTCTTTTCTCCCTCTAAATATAAAGAACCTTACATTCGAATTATTAGCTGGTGACCTAAATAATGTAAGAATCGAGCAGTTACGGGTGGATGCCACCGAGTTTTCGAGAAATGAAGTCGCAATAGAGCTCAGCCAACTCTAACTCTTTTAAAGCGCAACGGGAAGAGGTCAGTCCAACATATTTGAAAGTGTAACAGTGCGTTCAAGATCGGTAGTAATCTGTATAAAACAGGCTAGCTTTATAATATGCGGCTGCCTCCATAACGGAGGAGGAGCTCATTTCCGCGTTCGCCTCTTTTCCAGCAGCGCGACGCCATCCGTCTCCAAATGAGAGCGGATTAAGCTCGTTGTTTTCCGGCCTTGTTTCGGGAGAACGAGACGCTCACTGAGGGAGGGAGGAAGGCAAGGAAAACAGCGAAGAGGATGCTTTGAATCAGCTATTGCCGAGGTCGGCCCAAGAAAAATAAACACCCAATCCAGTTGTAACGCTTATTGCGTTCACGCCTCTGCTTCCCAAGTATGCTAGCAATTTACGAAGGAGGGCGGGAGGAGTACTTCTGGTTAAGCAACAAGTCTCAGAAATACTTTTATGACCAGGGTCTCCAACCTTGGTAACTTTAAGACATGTGGACTTCCCCAACCCAACCAGCAAAGCTTCTGGGAATTGAAGTCCAAGGTTGGATACCCCTGCTTTATGGCACCTGAGTAGAGGAAGAGGACCATGGAAAACCCGGACAAAACTCACAAATATTTTAAATCCAGCGCCTCATAGATTTCCCTTCCTATATAGGAGACTATTTCGAAAGCTTTTCAATTGCTACGCCTTCCACTTTCGAATGAATAGGAATGAACATTCCATCAACTTTGGAATGAAAGAAAAAAGGCGAAAGAAACCCAGTCCGGCTCTTTTTAGGCCCACTCCGTTGGCTCAGGTCAGAGTGCGATCGCCCGATTAAGACTCAGCCGTCAGGGTAGTCCCACGCCCTTTTCTCCCGGTTTCCTCCATATCCCTGACAGCCCCTTATATACGGTACTTATCGTCTAACGATCCCGTCCAACCTTGGCAACTTTAAGACGTGTGGACTTCAATTCCCAGAATTCGCCAGCCAGCAAAGCTTGTGGACCTTTAAGCTGGCTGGGGAATTCTGGCAGTTGAAGTCCACATCTCTTCAAGTTACCAAGGTTGGGGACCCTTGGTCTACGAGGGAACTTTTTCCCCCGGGAACCACGTGGTTGCGAAGAGCGACGAATATGCTGGCTCCCACCCATTCGCTCTGGAAGGACCAAAGGGGATACCTGGCGGTTTGAGGCGACTCCGCTCTTCCCTCCAGTGGTATCGTCGCCACCAGACCCCACCCTCGACGCGTGTCTCAGCTGACTTGATAATAATCCGCGTGTTTGGACAGCTGAAAAGTTTTCCTTTCGAGGCGAAAAAAGAAGCCCCCCTCGACTGGGTCGCTTAGATGGATTCCAGGATGCGCAATTCGGAGCGGCCTTCGGGGAAAGAGAGAGAGGCAGCAGGCGGGGGAAGCGCCGTTCCTGACAACAGCCGCAGCAGGTAAGTCCCTCCCTGTGCCTGCTGTGCCGTCAGCGGCCCGCTCTGAGCCATGATCCTCCAGGCGCTGAGAGGAAGGGCGGGGAGCCGGAGTAAGTCTTGGGTTCCCGGCTCTAGGAGTCCTCCAGGAGGAGTTAAGGCGACCACGTGGCGGATTTACTAGTCCTGGAGAGGAAGGGAAGCGGCGCCTGGCAGTAATCAGACGGCGGGGCGCGGGATGCGAACTTGGACTTGGACAGAATAACAGAGTTGGAAGGGACCTTGGAGGTCTTCTAGTCCAACCCCCTGCTCAGGCAGGAAACCCTATACCATTTCAGACAAATGGTTGTCCAATCTCTTCTTAAAAACTTCCAGTGTTGGAACAGTCACAACTTCTGAAGGCAACTCTGATTAATTGTTCTGTCAGGAAATTTCTCCTTAATTCCAGATTGCTTCTCTCCTTGATTAGTTTCCATCGATTGCTTCTTGTCCTGCCTTCGGGTGCTTTTGGAAAATGGGTTGACCCCCCCCCCTTTTCTTTGTGGAAGCCCCTTAGATATTGGAGCACTGCTATCATGTAGCTCCCAGTCCTTCTTGTCATTAAACCTTGAAATTTGGGAGAAGGCTGAAGGCTGCCGATGGTGTGCCATCTTGATGCTAAAAATCACTCTGTGCTCTTGCTGGGACAAAAAGTCTGTTTAGACTTTATGAGGCTATTGAATAAAACACGTTCAACTTGTAAATTTGCCTTGGTTAGTACAGAGGCTCCCTGGAATTCCGCCTTCCTGGCCTTTCGCTCTAGAAAGCAGCTTAATTCTCTGAGATTCCGCGCAAACCTTTCCTCGGCTGCCAGGCAACCAGTGGCACTTCTAATACCCGTTAGTACTGTTGCCCCATTTAGTTTTGCTGTTTTTGTTCGCCAAAACTCAAAAACCAATTGCTTCTAGTAGGAGATTAGAAAGAGAAATGAATAATCCTGTCTTGCTGGAGCCAAGAATCATGGTAACAATTAATGCACATTCACAGTAACTCTTAAAAAAAATTAAATCTTAAATGTTTCTGCCGTATTTCAATAGGTGGCAGCGCTTGCTTGAGCTGGAAACGTGAGGAAAATCAGCCTATTCAGGAGCTAAAAGCCATGGAGATGATCCTTTGCCTCCAGTTTTAACAGAGCAGCAACTTTCTGAAGTACTGTATGTTGTGACTCACTTCCACGGTTGAGGGTGTTGTGACTCACTTCTATGGTTGAGGGTGGACTTCAATCTAATTCTAATACAATATCTTAACCACTGCCCCACTGTGGTTACACACTGAGAGATAATCATACATACAAGCATGTACTTCCTAATTTCTGTAAATCAGGCTTCTGTACCCTAAATGTCATACAGAAAGCCTATTTATTTTTTTTTGGCTTGGAAACTATTTTTGAGAAAGGTGAATCAATCTTTATGAAGTGCAATTTTAAAAAAATGCAAAATTCAAGTATATACATGCTGTCAGGTAATTCATCCCATGTTACATTTATCTGCTGTATTTTTTTTTTTAATAAAAACCACATTTATTCAATTAACCATGATGCTGTTATATATTTCTCTCTCTTTTTAAATGCTGTTATATATTTCTCAGACATACTATTTTGAGAATGCTTTATCTTTAATGCTTAAATCTCTTGCTGTTAGAGATTTAATGCTTAAATCTTCCTGTTAGCAACAACCAATTTCTGAACCTTTTCCACTTGATAGAGAAAACAGCTGGATAAAGTGATTAAGATGGTTAGAAACAGGATTAAACACCAGCAATAAAAAAATATAACCACCACCCCCTTCTATATCTCTTAAATATGTTATTAGAAATTGCACAAAGGGATCAATTTTGTGTATAACAATTTCAGGAGTGCTAGTGACATATCTGTCATCAAGGAAAAATCATGTGAATGTGTGCGTGTATTTAAATCTCTTAATCATTACCATCCTGAAAATGGCAAGGAATATAATGTGCATTTCTGATTATTTTTTTATATTTTCAGCCACAGTCCCGTTCTTCAATAGAAGTATATCTCACAATTCTATATTATATGTGTAGTTAACCGTGACCAAGTCTACCCTCAACCATGGTGTCTCACTGGATGACTTTGAGTTACTTACTTTCTTTTAGGCCAATCTTTCCCACATCTTTTCTGTAGCTGTGTCTGCCTTCTGGACACCATACCACCAAAGGTTAGGTTGTCCCAGTTCTGCTTACCTTTCCGAAAGCCTTGAAGACATTGCTTCCCAGACATGGACTTGGGAGGATAACTGGGAGTAACTGTTGCTGTACGGTATGGTTGGCAACTACTTCGTGTTTTAGTTGGTTGTGAAATGTACTTTATATTGTATTAACATTGTATTTTTTTTAATCTTTGTCAGCCACTTTGTCAACTACTCAGAGTCACATTTTCTGAGATGGGCAGCCATGTATATTTAAATAAACATATTTATCTCTCAGGATTGTTTTTGCAGAATTAAAATGAAAGGAGCTTCCCATGGAAACTGTCTTGAACTCCTGGAGGAAAAGCAGTCTGTCAGTTTAACGAATACAATAAATATGTCACAATTATAAAAGTAGCAGAAAATTGGTGCTATTGTATACGATCATCATGGCCAAACATGTATGTAAAAACTACAGAATACTTTTGGTGGGATATCACATCTGATAAAGTTGAAAGGATGGGTTTTTTCCCCTAAATAACCTCTTTAGAATAAATGTTGTGTACATATCTAATATGAATGGAGGACAAAAATTAGAGCAATCCATAACCAACAAACTAATGTATTGCAATTCTGTCTATGGACAACAGAGAAAGGTAAGATGAACAGAAACATGTCTTGCTAGCAAGAACATGAGCTTGAAAAATAGTAAAAATAGATATTAAAATGATAGGAAGTGAGGTAGAACTATGAGAAGGACTAGAATTGAAAGATGATAATAGACATGTGTTAAAATCAGAAATGAAAATGAATTGTAATCATTAAGAATAATATTGTTATGATTATTTGTATTGATATGTATGAAACCCAGAAAACAAACCATTCACGACATGAGATGTGTAAAAATAAAAAATAAAAAACTTTTATTTATAAAAAAAACATGAGCTGAAGTGCTTTGTAGAATACTGGGAATTAATGCTTATTAATGCAGAACTCCTGATGGAACAATGACCATGACCATTAATGGTTTAAAAAAACACTGTTTTTCTTCCCCAACATTGTTTTGTTTCCTTTTCTTTTTGTTTTAATGCGTTTAACTTCAGCACTGACTCATCATACATTTTGTGTATAGCACAAAATCAGATACATGGAACAAATGGCTATTCCTTATAACTGGATACAGTCCAAGCTAAAAATATGCAATATCTAAAGAGAAGATAAAGTTAGTTCCACCTGAGGATAAATCATTTCCAACAGATCAGATCCAATGCACATGCAGGTGCAGATACCTATATACATTTTTGAAGACTGAAGAAGTTGAAATTTGGCATCACTTTTACCAATATAATATTTCATTTCATCTATGATATTAATACATTAATATACCGATTGCTTTTGCTGTAACTGTTCTATATTATGTCAATTATACAGTCACACAAATGACAATATTCTCTATTGAGAATTGAATACATGCACTGTTCTAATGCTAGAGCTACATATCATAGCACTATAACTATAATTTGGGATTTCTTTTACCTTTATATTTTTTAATGGTCTGAATTAGTTTCTAGCAGACTGGCTGACTAGTTCCATCGTACCAGTATAAAAATTTTTGAGAATCTGTTATTCAGCAACTTGACTTGGCTGTTCCTTTTTAGTTATTTCCTACAAATAACCTGTATTCAGATGATTCTTGCTTAATGGCGCTAACTGGGATTGAAATTTTTGTCACTAAGCAAGGTGGTCATTAGGCAAAACACATGATTGGGACACTTAGAAATGGCAGTTCTGGTTGCGGTTCTTAGGCGAGTACTACATCATAATCAGATGCTTCTGTTGTGCACAAACTACTCCACTGCCGCCTCCCTGGCCAGGCCCAGCAAGCTCCCTGCTACATGGATCTTGGGATTGTGCAGTCATCCAGCCAGGGTCCCAGACCAGCAACAGGAGGAAGAAAATGTGGCAAGAGTAGGTAGTGAAGTGCAGGGTGGCCAAAAGGACAGAGATGGGGGAAATAGTTCAGGAAATTGAAGTGCATGCTGTGGTTGTAAAAAAGCCAGTTGCCAAGTGCCTGAATTTTGTTCACATGACTACAATGACCATAACTTTCAGGTGTGGTCATAATTACTATTCATTCAGCATTGTTGTAACTTCAAATGGTTGCTGAACAAATGATCATTAAGCAAGGGCTAGCTCTGATGCAATGAATGGGATCAAATATCTCACTAAGCCATTATTTGTAAAAATATTTTTGAAAATTGACATAGTTTGGCTGCTAACAACCACATCACATTATGGTTTCATATGTGTAAGCCCAGCCTATGTGTCTAAGAAATCTTTATTCCTTTACATGTATAAAAACTCTTCCCTCTACAAGAAAAGCATGATTTCTTATTAGGCACAAGGTTATACTATATAACAGCTATAAATATATGGACCAGTTCTGCAGCAAGCTCTGCTAATTATTTTGCCATGCTATCATGACACAAATAGGGAGCTTTTCATTGACTTTCAATGCTTTGTAAAGATAATGTGCTGTCAAATCAAGCATGACTCTTGATGATTTCAGGAGTACATCCATGCAGATTTTTAGCAGTAGTGGAGAAGCTGTCAAGCTCCCAGAGAGGCAAGCAGAACACAACAAGAAATTATATCTTCATTGCATTCAAATAAAATTTTAGAGGTGTCAAACTGGCGACCCTTGGGCTGGATGCGTCATGCACAGGCCACACCCACCCCAACTCCACGAAGGGAAAAAAACGTGACGGCAACATGACGCCATGAGTTTGACACCCGTGAAATAAATGGTACCCATTAACATTAGCCAGTTTATTTTATTCTCAAAATTTGAACACTGATTCATAAAGTCTAAAACAATATTATTAATTTAAATTTGTTATAGCTGCCTAGTTCCAGTAGACTGGGAAGCATACAAAACTACACAAACAGCTCAGACTAAAATAATCATAATCAGAACCTTGGCCCCACCCAATACATACAGGAAGCCATGTTTTAAGCGGTTCCTGGAACCACAAGGCGCCGCCGAGAGACCCGGTTCGTGGGCGTGGCCAGCCGGCCACCACTCCCAGTTCGGCGAGCAGGGAGAAATTCCCGCTACCGGTTCTATAGATCCGGTCCGAACTGGGAGCAACCCACCTCTGGAACAGGGCATTAATAACTCTATGAAGAGTGAGGGTGAAGGTTCATTTTCTGAGCTTCTGGGTTGGTTTTCGAACATTTCATTACCAGGCTAGGTAACATCTTCAGTGGAGTTTAGGGAATGTATGAAGAGCCTTTGGATTGAGGGAAGGGCACAACTAGTAAACAATATAAAATTATGTAGATCAGGGGTGTCAAACTCACGTCATCACGGCAGCATCACATGATATATTAGGACTTTTTCCCCCTTCACTATACTGGGCGTGGCCGTGGCCAACGCATAACGCATCCAGCCCGCGGGCCGGGAGTTTGACAGCCCTGATGTAGATTGCCCTCCTGGCCACACTTGCCATCTGCTGTTTGAGCAGTAACTGTTAGTTCAAAAAGACCTCCAAATTGCATACCAGACTCAAATTGGGAAATAATGCTCCATCCAAGATCAATACTGGCTATGTCCTCAATCACAGGGCAGGGGTGAAATGCTCCCGGTTCGCTCGTACCTGTTGGTCACCGTAGAGCCAGTCGCCAAGGTAGTGCGAGGCGCCGCCCATCTGCCCGGACGCCGCCATTTGGGTTCTTTTACCCTCTGCGCATGCGCAAAGCGTTCTGTGCATTCACAGAGGGTAAAAGAACCCAAATGGCGGCAGTCCGGGCAGGTGGGCGGCACCTCGCGCTACCTTGGCGACCGGCTCTACGGCAATCGACAGGTATGAGCGAACCGGGAGCATTTCACCCCTGCCCCAGGGTGCCAAATAATCACAGCTTTGGTCTTGGTAGTTCAGCATTAAGAATTGATCAAATTTAAAACCTTCCATGTTCTTTTGCAGACTTTTACACCTGGAAGATTTCATCTCATTAGCCTACATAGATCAATGATGGGTCCTTGTGAATTTTTGAGCAATGACACCTTTAGTCATAAAATTGCTTGATGACCTCCTTGCTTTATTTCTGAGTGTAGTTTCACTTCCATCACTCTAATGCAAGAGCTTGTGGGATTTTGCACATTTAAATTCAGAGACCAGAGCATTCAACATGTTATCAATACAACAGCAAGACTTTTAACATCTAACAATATCATACACAATGTTAGAGGTTCATATTCTTCTCCTTTTCCAGTGCAGAATATGTCACAATTGCCATCAATCCTCTGTGGGAGACTCTATATGCAAAAGTATAAATTGACAGAATTTTATACCAGAAATTGAAGTTAGATGGCACCATATAATATTAAAAAGCACATAGCTCACAGTAGCATCTAAACATTAATGTGTACTTGTTTGTTCCAGTTTAATAACTTCAACAAACAACATAACTCTTAGCATGTTAAGTGCTTTTTTCCACCTGTCACAGAGAAACGGGTAAGTGCTTGCAATATTTTATGCAAACAAACCAAAATGTAACTCAGTCTTCCCAACTAAGTAGGCTTCCATAGATCAATAGGAAGTTCCTTTTTTAAGGAGGATTTGCTTAATGTTAATTACAATACATTAAAAGTGGTCATCATTAGGAATCAAGGAACCATCTGCATCTAATGTTTAGATTGTTAAATTATTGAACAAATATGATATTCAGGGGAAATTATTACCTAATACTGAAAAAGTATCAACCTAATAATTGAATGCCAGTAGAAGTTTTGAATTTTTGCCATATAAATTGAGATGTGCAGCTTGTTTCAGTTTAAAAAATCATTATAGCCCAAGTTTGTTGCTAGGGGAAATTATGAAGCATATGTTTTCTAAAAGTCAATGTAGTATGACTAAATCAGTGCTAGGAACAAGATAGAATAAAATGTTCAGTTATGTTTTCTCATAGTAAATATGTACATAGATCCAAGAGGTCTGATGTTAAGTGTGTATGTGTATCAGGGTTGCCAGTGCTGGATTTTTAAATCCAGATTTGGGTTTTTCGTTCTGAGTTTCTAGATTTTTTTATTTTTAAATTTAATAAAATCTTAAGTTTTTCTATACATTAAATTATATGGTATGTGTTAAATAGGTAAAAATGATTTAAAACATTTATTGTGTTTTTTGTTGTCTGGGGGTTTTTGTGTAGAAAACATTTTTTGTGTTTTTGTCTGGGTTTATTTGAACGTGAAATTTTGGTAGGAAACCTCATGGAATGAACAATCCTGTAGTGAATCCTGCTGAAAAATGGGTTTAGTTGATGGCAAGTGCCCAAAAGGCACTTTTGTGTGCCTTAAGTGCAGGTAAAAGAAACTAAGTGAATCAAGAAATACAAGAGTTACACTAATATCGAAGAAATGGTGGAATAGAATCATTAAAGAAAGGATGCTAAAGAAGGGACTAAATGAAATGTGAATGACAAAAATGAAAATAATGTCAAAGAAACAGTGGTAGATAACAGTATAGTTATCTCATGTTGAGTTATCCCGTGTAAAAATTGTTCCATGGCAAGTTGTCCCGCAGTGAGTCCCGTGGCAAGTTGGCCATGGCAAGTTGTCCTAGACCAAAAACCTCATTGGTAACTCTGACAATAAGTTGTATAGAATATGCTCTTGATCATTAACCATCTTCTACTGCCCTGACTCTCTAAACCTGTATTTCACCCGTACACAGAGACCGGCCACTAAGTCTGAGAAGTTTTGAGTCTACTGAGTCTGGAGCCAAAAGAGATAAAATACAAGATTATTTGAATGACTATGTTATGGGTAGTTATTCTATTTAAAAATATCTGGAATAAGTTAATACTACTAAATAGCTCAGTTTTACTAATCTTAGTAATGTTCATTAGTGAGCATATCTTCTATTTATTTTTCAGTATTCAAAGCGTTGTAGAATTCAGAATATGTTACAGAAAGGGATTGATGTTTGCAAGAATGGATAAATTGTTTTTACTGTTATCATTCTGCCACTCTCTGGTGTTACTTAGAATTACAGGTTTTCTGCTAAAACATTTTTCTTTCTATATAGGGCTCGGATAAATCTATGCCATAAAATACAGCAGCAAGAGGAGGAGATAAGGCTTTATATTTTTACTCTCCTGCATAACAACATTGTTTTTTGACTGACAAAATGTAAATCATTTTGAAAAATTAAAGTCAGAATTTTGCTATTAAAGTATTGGGTAGGCTGGGACTACTACAGTTTCTTTACATTAACAACTATGAAAACAAAGAAATTGAAACAGACTGAATATTTATTCCTTACCTACAACAAAATCTAAAATTTAAATTTATATGTCTTAAGAAAAAAAATATTCTACTAGTATATATGAAGAGGGATGTCTGGAGATAGAAGAGAAGCTTTCTCCGAATCTTGCTGCATTCATTCTGCTAGAGCAGAAACAGTGGTATAAAGCAGGGGTCTCCAACCTTGGCAACTTTAAGACTTGTGGACTTCAACTCCCAGCTTTGCTGGCTGAGGAATTCTGGGAGTTGAAGTCCACAAGTCTTAAAATTACCAAGGTTGGAGACCCCTGGTAAAGCCATTTTCTTCTTCTCCCCATTTTACTTTTCATTTTAAATAATGAATTTTCTTCTCATTATTTAATTGATATTTTATACTGCTTCTATATACTTCACCTAATCCTCCAGGGAAAGATCGAAGGCAAACGAGGTCCAGGCAGAAGAAGAACATCATGGCTTCAAAATCTAAGGGACTGGTTTGGACAATACTCAGCAGCACTTTTTCATGCAGCTGTTGATAAAAATAGGATCGCCAAGATGATCGCCAACATCCAATGACGGATATGGCACAAGAAGAAGAAGAAGAATGCTTCTATGAGTTTTAGCTACTGAAATTTCTATTTGAAAAAGTGATGTAATGTTTATAGTATAAGACAATGCCTAGCACAGAAGCTTATCATTCTGGTGCTAAAAATCAATTTATCTGTTTAAATTGTGCTCAATTTTCATCCAGAGTTGTAAGTCAAGTTTACTAGAATCCACAGGAATAAAACCTTAATGCTATCCCTAGATGATATTTCCAAAGTTCTTCATATTTAGACAGATTCCAATTTTGAGGAATATAATTCAGCAATCCTTTTGTACTCCTTTTTCTTTTTCTAACAACCTACTTATAATTTATAAATGGTGTAGGGTTTCCTGCCTAAGCAGGGGGTTGAACTAGAAGACTTCCAAGGTCCCTTCCAACTCTGTTATTCTATTCTATTCTATTCTATTCTATTCTATTCTATTCTATTCTATTCTATGAATAATAAACTAAAATGATATCAGCATAGAACAAGGCCAAACATCATACAATTCCAACATACCAAAGTGAAATCAAATCCTTGCTACATATTTTCTGAAACAGATTCAAAAATAATCTTAAGAACCTGCAACATTCATAATATATAAAACTCCAGCTCATTGATTTGCTAAAATGGGATATTACTAGTTCAGATTAACTGCACGTTTTCTATATTGATCTTAGTACAACTTTGCAATTGCATATAAATGTTGATTGCAGATTTAGAAAAATTGAAACTTTATATTTATAAACTTAAAATTATATTGTCATGATATAAAATACAGCTTATAAAACCCTTTTTACCATAAGAAACTTTCCTCTTCAAGTTTCTTTGAAAGACTGACCTTTCCAGTCAAGTAACTAAGAAAGTGCAATTCAGCTATTAAATATAAATAGTGGAGTTTAGTAGGTTTTTTGCAGATGTGTCATTAACTGACTAGATAACTAAGCTCAGAGAACAACAAGGACTTCACAGTTCAACTCTGAGTTACATATATTCTCTTCTATCAGTAACATATAAATAGACAGGATCCTTTCCAATTTGCATCTTTTCTATTCCTAGCTTCAATTTCCCATCACCTAATTGTTGCACCATTCAAAGATTATCTATCTCCAAGCCAGCAATAGTAATACCTCAGTAAAGTAGGGGGTGTCTATTTTAAAATTCAGTGGTTACTAAATTCCCCAAAGAGATAATTGAGGCCTCTGATTAAAATTTGGCTGCCTACTTTTCATGACTACTAAAGCTTGAAACATCTTGGATCTTCTTTCTTCTTGAATATTCACCAAGTAAAACATTCCACACTGCATCCTCCTACCAAGATTGCCTCTTCCCGATTACAACTGCCGGTCCCATCAAATCTGGTAGAAGAGTATGTTGCTGCTCTCATCTTCCCCCCCCCCCTGCCATTGAACCCACCCTGTGGAATATTCCGTGGCCTCATCCTTGCTATCCTTCTAGAACAGGAGTGTCAAACTTGTGGCCCGCGGGCCGGATGTGTCACGCGCTGGCCACGCCCACCCCCGTTTTAGCGAAGGGAAAAAAGTCACGATACTTCATGTGACGACAACATGATGACACGAGTTTGACACCCCTGTTCTAGAGGTTCCTCAAAACATGGCAATGTCAACAGGTTGGGGATCTCAGGGATATGGAGAAGTGTTACGATGACTACATGGAACATAACAACGAAGATGCTCTTTTCTACCGGTAGTACTTTTAATAACACTGATATTTTAATCATAGAATTGCTTTTAATGTTGGACTCTTTTTAATGGTTTTTTATTGTAGGCCACCCAGAGTCATATTTTTGAAATGGACACATATATATATTCCTTACTGATAGTCTTGAATCATCCTAGATTTTATATCTCCTCAGCAGCTGAGACTGCCTAATTCTAATAACATACACAGTCAGACTTCCTCTGTCTGTGAAAAAACTCCTCTCCCACTCCCCTCTTGTCAAACTACATTTAGTATAGCTAGGAGGTCATGTGATAGGTTAGCAGATGGTGTTTAGCTCCTCCATTCCATGATGTTAATAATTTATGAGTCAGAGATCACCAGGCCCAAGTAATAAAATCAATAGGTATTTAACAAAATATATTTAAAAGATAAATTAATAAAAGATTAATAAATTGCTGTTCAGCAATCTTAAGAAAGGATTTTTGCAACACTTTAAATGTTTTAAAAGTAATTAGCAGAAAGCTTGACGTAAGTATTGATGCCTCCCCCCCCTCCATGGAGTCTAGAAAAGGATTTACTTGCAATCTTCAGGCTTGGATTATCCCAATAAGCCATTTATAGTGAACCACTGGGAGAAAGGAAGAAAATTGGTTATTTACTAGTCCCCCCACCTCAGAATTTCTAGTTTTTCCTCATTTCTCCACTCCGGATTGCTAATCTTTAGTTTACAGGCTAGTTTTCCATTCCAGCAACTACAGTAAAATTCACTGGTTTCCATCTGTGGACAGCAAACAGATGCAGCAAACGTGGTCAAGATCAGTATGATGATACGAAGAAGGAAAATTATGTGTGATATGCATGGTATGTATATGATATAAAGTATTGTAGTGTATGTGTATGGTACTTAACTTTCTAAAATGGTTGTTCTCAGTCCTGATCCTCCTGATTTGTCAACAAAAAACACTTTAAATAATTAAAAACACTTTAAAAAATCTTTTAGAATCTAAAAGTGGATGTGCTAACCATGATAGGTCATTGGTATATCTTTTAAACTAGTAATATTAATGATGATGATGTTTATCCATTCAGTCGATCTCACCACATCTTCCGATTTTGCACTTTTCATTGAGTTTTTCTATGTCTGGTGTCAGCTTTGACAGTGTCCACCAACCGTGTTTTTTGATGGCTTGGTTTCCTTTTACCACTAACTCTTCCAAACACAACTGCTTTTTCCAGTGAATTTCCAGTGAATTCCCCCACATGATATGGCCAAAGTAAGTGAGTTGCAGTTTTGTGATTTTGCCTTCTAGTGCCATGTCTGGTGTTACAACTAGCTTTTTAGTCACTTGCTATCCAAAGAATACGCAGGAGCCTTCTTCAGCACCACAGCTCAAATGAATTGATTTTCTTCTTGCCTTGCTTATTTAAAGTCCAACTTTAACAATCATAGGTACCTACGGGGAACACAATAGAGCACACTAACCTACATTTGGTTGCCAGGCTGATATCCTTGCTCATGTTCATCTTTGCTGTGTGCAACCCAGTGCAATCTGATGTTTTATTTCTGTTCTGCACTCACCTCTTTGAGCTATCTGGGATCCTAGGAGAATGATTCCCACCCCCTTACATTCTATCTCTTCACCATCAGTTTCTATATTCTGTTTTCCTCCCTTGCAGTGATCATGAGCTTGGTCTTTTAGATGTTCAGAAGAAGACAAAATTCTAACTTTCTTCTTTAATTTTCTTGATCAGATGTTCCAGGCCTTCTTTGGTTTTTGAGGGGAGAATTGTATTGTCAGGTTATCATCAGCATATCAAGGACTGATGATGTTTACAACATTCTAAGAGGGGGAAAACCATGGCTAAATTGCTAGATATTTGCACAGCACAGAAATTCTGATTTCCTAAACCATTTCCTAAACCATGAACAATATGTTGATATATGTGGTCTGATTGCATCCAGTGCAGTGGTGGGTTTCTACCGGTTCGCCCTGGTTCGGGCGAACCGGTAGCAGCGGCAACGGGAGGCTCCGCCCACCCACCTGGATGTCATCATGGACGTTCTGCGCAAGCGCAGAAGCGTCGCATGCAAGCGCGCGCTCCCGTTCCCGAACCGGTAGCAAAGGTAAGTTAAACCCACCCCTGATCCAGTGGCTCCTCCCATAAATAAATATAGCTAAGAAAATTCATATATTTCTCTCTGTATACATTTGGTATCTAGACCAGGGACTCAAAAAAGAAGCTCTGGTTTCTTCGTGACATTTTGCTGGAATGTCATAGATTTATAACAAAACAGTTATATTCAGCCATATCTGTTTTATGACATGAAACTCTAAAATCTCAATTCCTAGGACTGAAAAATGTGCAAGTACCATTTCTGGTTCCTGCATAGGAAACCAGTTTAACCAAATCAATTGATCAATTTTAATGGATAGCTCAAATGATTTAGAACTGTTTATCTGATACATGAAGCAATAATGTTGCTTGTTTGGTTGTAGCTTAGCATGTTGTATGAACTCAGGCAATGCAAACTTAATTCTAATAATCCATTTATTATTAAAATTATAAATTATTTTATGCAATTTTTTTTTGCTATATTCTCACCTTTCCATTCTGAATTAAAATTCTGAAATTTGAAATCCTTACACATTTGTAGAGTGCAAAATTGGAAAAGTCTGATATAGGTTTACTTAGCCTCAAGGTTTGCAAATACGATCTGTGGCCATTTAATTGTTGTGCATAGTGATTTTTCCCCTCCCCTTCAGATAAGACTGTTTCAAAAGTACAGATAAAAATATTTTTTTCTGAATTCCAACTTTCAGATCTACTTTACTCTAAGCATGTAGGTGTACATATGGGCTTAACATATGTACATTCTATTTTAATTTTACTCCTGCGTGTTCCTCCTTATTCTAGAGTTAAAGGTTTACAGATATTGGTGGCATTTTTCCTCTTTCTCTTATCCTCAGTCAAATAAATTGGCAACTGGTCTTGATTCTAGCTGGTGATCCTTTGACTATTAAGACTTCCAATCTTCCTTCCATCATCCCCACTGAAGGTCCTCTGTAATGAATAAATCAAGTCTCACATCATTCCTTTTCCTCTTCCTTAAAATTGCACCCTAGAATGTTTTGTCAACATTGAACTGCTGACAAATTAATGTGTTCAGCTGTGTAAACCCTGACTGATCCACCTTTTTTTCTATGGAATGAAACTAAGAGTCTATCTTTGAAAGCCACTCAAGCTTACTAAATTCATGTTAGCCATTTTAGGCAAACCAAAGCTTTCCAAGCTTTTCCTCTCACATTTCTCCTGGGAAATTCTTCCCTTTCTACCACTTCATATCTGACACCGTACCCTCCTTTGAGAATGGTTTCCTACTCAGGTTCTAAACTAATACATAGCCTGAGTTTCTTTCAGCAAAGCAAGTATGATCTGTTTTGTTGGGGTGTCTGCATGAATACATGCTCAGTGAGAAGCTATGGATAAGTGTAGGCTCTTCACAGGGTCTATAGCAGTGATGGCGAACCTTTTTTGGTCCGCGTGCCAAAAGGGTGTGTGTGTGCGCGCGCGCGTGCCCACACCCATTCCCTCCCCCCACGCATGCGCACAACCCCCCACGCTGCCCCCTGCGCATGCACACACCCCCGCGAATGCGCAAAGGCCTCACTGAAGCCTGGGACAGTGAAAAACGGCCCAACGGGCAAACCGGAAGTTTGGAAAAACATACTTCCGGTTTGCCCGTTGGGCTGTTTTTCGCACTCCGGGGCTTCAGGAAGCTTCCCTGAAGCCTCTGGAGTCCAAAAAACAGCCCAACGGCAAACCGGAAGTGCATTTTTCCGAACTTCCGGTTTGCCTGTTGGGCCGTTTTTCGCATTCCGGGGCTTCAGGAAGCTTCCCTGAAGCCTCCGGAGGGCAAAACGGCCTTCCCCAAGGCCGAAAATCAGCTGGCCAGCGCGCACATGCACGCTGGAGCTGACATAGGGCAACGCCTCGCGTGCCCTCTGATATGGCTCCACGTGCCACCTGTGGCACGCGTGCCATAGGTTCGCCATCAGTGGTCTATAGGCAACAGGCAGCTTTGAGGCATCAGGGTGCCTCCCCGGATTTAGTATAATGCGTGAACCAAATTAGCAATGTTTGCTCTTTTATGAAATCCTTTGTTATGAACTCAACCTTGTACATCTGCCTGGAACTGTTTGTGAGAATTGAGTTTTACAACTAACCCCGTATCGATTTAATATAGCAACTGAACTCTCATTGGAATACAATTGTTAACATACATGATTTCTACAGAAAGACTGCATGCCAGATAAAATTGAGACTTCTATGATTCCACGACCCTGGCTGCATTGGAAAAGTGAGTTGCAATATTAATCATTTCTTTGAAACACTGGATCTGTACAACTTGGGTGTATGTCGTTTTCTATTTATAGGAACATTTGTTTCACTTGATTTCCTGGTTCCAGAGCTTCCACTGCCCTCTTTTAAAGGGAAAGGTGGTTTGATATCTGAATGGCTTTTGTTTTCCGTGACATGACAAATGCATACAACACAAAGTAAGAATACAGATGGGCAGGAGAAAATAATTTCATTTCCCATATGCTTGGAGTAGGGCAGTCCAGTGGCTCAGTGGTTAAGACGCTGGGCTTGTCGGCTGAAAAGCCAGTAGCCCAGGCTTGAGGCCTGAGTGCCACGCAACAGGGTTAGCTCCTGTCCTCACCCCAATTCCTGCCAACCTAGTAGTTTGAAAGTCTGTAGACATTCTCAGTTATCCAGGTCATGGTTGTCCCAAAGGTGCTTTTTTTCAGGAGGCAACTGGACTTTCTTGTTTTTTCTTTTGAAGACATTCTTCTTCAGCTTCTTGGATGAGAAGCGAAACATCTTCAAAAGAAAAACCAAGAAAGTCCAGTTGCCTCCTGAAAAAAAGAACCTTTGGGACATAGTACTTTGAAAGAATGCAAATGTGAGTAGATAAATAGGTACCACTTTGGTAGGAAGGTAACAGCACTCGTGACATCATGCTGGCCACATGACTATGGAAATGTCTTTGGACAATGCTGGCTCAATGGCCTTGAAATGGAGATGAGCACCACACCGTACAATCGGCAATGACTACCAGAGTAAAATCTGCAGGGACTCCTTTTTTTTTAACCTTATGCATGGAGTTCAGGGTGAAATACTTGTTGCTACTCTAGGACCTAAGACATATTGGGATGGAGCAGTTATCCTATATGTTTCTTATTTTCAGTATTGCAAGGTTATCAGAAAAGAAGATTGATAAGCCTTCAAGTTGCTTTGGTGTACTAGAAACAGTGACTGGATAGAAATCAGATAGGTAACTAATTTAAAATTCTCTTCCTGTTATAATCACTGGAAGAGAATTCTTTTACTCTTAAGCGTGACATGATTTAGTGTATTATTTAAAACAGGTCATTTTGTACTTCTCTGCGTTGACATATTCCACCAATACCTTTACCCTTTTTAGTTATTCTTCTGCATACCATTGCAATAGTATGTGAACTTGTTTAGTCATGGCAGGAAGATATCAGGTATCAGCTGGTATGGAGGCCTTCTGGTAAATCCTGTTTTCCCTAAAGCAAGTCTCTATATAGGATTATGGCCCAAAGTATTCTTTTGTATTCTATGGATGTGTTTGGGCTTGTCATATGCAGCTCTATGCACAAAACTGCATTAAGTCGGGGTTTTTTCCTTTGAATCTGGTTTCTAAAAATGTAATCTTTTTGTAATTCTAGATTCTTTGAATATTTGTATCTATTAGACTTAAGTTTAGGTTTCTTAGTATTATTTTGGGAATGTAGGCAAAACTTGTCCACGTATTTGCTTTACCTATTGTAGTTTCTTGGGCTTGACAACTCTTATATAAAACGGTGTATAATAATGGCACTAATGTGATGCATTTCCTGTGTTTTTTCTAATTAGCTTTAAATATTATTTAGTGCAGATGAGTAAATCTGTTGCCTCTTTATATATTTAAGAAAGGCAGTATAGTACATTGGATATCATATTGGACTCGGACTGCAGAGTCCACATTCAGCCATGGTGACTTTCAGGGGTGGGTTCCAACTTACCTCGCTGCCGGTTCGCTCCCTCCCGCGCCGTGTGCATGCGCATGCGCAGTAACAAAAAATCTGAAAAAAACCAAAAAAACAACAACCCCAAAGCTGAAAAAAAGATGGTGACTGCATGCACAGTGCCGGAAGTCGGCTTCTGCGCATGCTCAGAAGGAAAAAAAATTTAAAAAAAAATTAAAAAAAATTAATTAAAAAAAAAATCGAAAAAAGAAAAAAAAAGATGGCAGCCCCCATGACTGATCCGGTTCAGTGACATCATCATGATGTCACCAGCGGGCCGCTACTGGTTCGGGAGAACCGGTCCGAACCGGGAGGAACCCACCCCTGGTGACTTTGGATCAGTTATGTTCTCTCTCAGCCCAATCTATGTCATAAAATTGCTGTTGTAGGCAACTGGTGGGAGGAGTGCTATGTTCACTATCTTGAGCTCCTGATAAAAGACAGGCTATAAATTCAGTCAATCAATTTTTACTACTAAAATTGCAAAGGTAGAAATCACATATTGCATTCTCATGCCAGTGTCTACATACTGCATTAAGCCAATATTTTTAAACTATGGTTTGTTAAAGTATAAACTACCCTTGGCTGGGTTCACTCTACATAAGGCATGATTTGCTTAGCCACAGGGTAGTCAAATTGATTTGGTTGAATTCATACAACACATCAGTTGCATCTGATTCACTATAGTTATTCAGAGATTAATACAATGTGTGATGTAACTAATCTCACTTTCTTGTGATGCTTTCCTAAAACTAGCAAGGTGTTTGCTTTTGTGTGAATGCTAGTTAGTTATGTTCAGGAAGCAAGCCCCAACATTTTTGTACTTGGCATCCTAATAGATTTTCAAATGTTTAACATAAAAAAGAAGCAGGAATCCTAATATTCTTCCAGAACTTTTTTCAAGTATAGGAATCTGTGATCCCGAGAATAGAAGGTATAATGAATATATCAGGATTTTCATGCCGCTTATCTGAGCAAAGGCAACTATCAGTGTACAACTCTTATTGTAGATAAAAAAGTAGGAAATACTCTTTTGGTAACTTCATAGCATCATTTGCAAGTTGTACAAGAATTGCGTGATAGAAACTATATATTAGTTAATCAGCCACTGTTTCAGTGGTAACCGGTGATCACACATATCAAGGGTTTCCCCAGTTTGTAAGGCAGTAGCCATCTTGATTAATATGCCCGGCATCATTGTTTGCAGCTCCTTTTTTTTCCTGATTGAAAGAAAAATATATGCAGTGGTCAGGTCAAAGTTGGTCAATAGACAGATTTTATCTTCCCATCTCTTTGGAAAGAGTGGACATACTATTTTTGAATATATTTTTTACATTATGTAGACATGAAGTCTATTTGGTTTGTGCTTAGTACTGTGAAACTAGCCAATTGTGGTTTGAGCACCAGTGGCTAAGCAAATTATAGCTTAGCACAACATATCAGCTCATCTACGTATGCACACCTAGATTTAGGGACTCTATAAAAATGTTTGTTTCCATAAAAACATTGGGTGGGGGAAGGGCATACTAGATATCTCCATCTGTGTTCAAGCAGAACATACTAAGTTGAAAGTGCCAGTAAGACACCAATAAGTTTGTACTAACTGAAAGGTCAGGTCAGGGTAATTGATGTGCCCTTCCAGGTTCTCAGTCCTTGAAAAAGAGAGATCCATACAACTGTATTCATTTCTAAATAAAAAGTTACTGTACACTAAAGAACAGCATTAATTACAAAGCACAGGATCATAATTATAATTAGACCATCTTTCATATTACTGGTTATAAATCTTTGTTATAGACTGGCTATAAACCATTAATAGCATCTTTGTTTGACAGATTTTTTTTAAAAAATTGTGCACAACATAGTTTGAAATCTGACATTTCCTTTTATTAAGAAAATTGTGGTTTGAATGAGAGCACTATACTTAGTTTTCATTTCTTATTTTGTATGACATGGTAGTAATGTACTACATTAGTCTCCTCTTCCCTGGTAATCTACATATTAAAACTAAAGGTTCCATTATTGCTGATGGATGCCCTTGTTGACTAGTATGATGTGTGCTTTCCCCTCATTTCTACATATTTCTTCATTTGCAGTATCTTTATAAAAACTGACCTATCATTTTACTAATTGTAGAACTCAAATTACTTTTTGATTCATGATAAATTACTCTGTAATTTTGCTATGGAAATTTCCCCCCCTGTAATATAAACAAAATATGGAGACGAGCCCTCCCCCATGTTTTTAATAATTAGTATTTTTAAACACAGAGGATAACTTGACCCTTGCATTCAAGTATCCCTTATCAGTTGGGTTCTTCCACTGTCTTTTGCCATAGCCCACCACCTCCATGGGGTATGGGACTAGCGAAGATGGGTATTATTATTATTTATTATTTATTTAGTCAAGTATGTGTTTGATAATATACATAAGTATAACATTATTTGAATACATAAGATGGGTACAAATAAAAGGGAACATTTGGACAGGGACGGTAGGCACGCTGGTGCGCTTATGCACGCCCCTTACTGACCTCTTAGGAATGGATAAATTAATGTTTGTTTAATGTTTGTTTGTGTAAATAAAAGATTAAAATTAAAAAAAAAGGAATGGGGTGAGGTCAACAGTAGACAGTCTAAGGGTAAAGTTTTGGGGATTTGGGGATGAAACCACAGAGTCAGGTAGTGAGTTCCAGGCATTAATCAATCTGTTGCTGAAGTCGTATTTCCTGCAATCGAGTTTGGAGCGGTTCACTTTGAGTTTGTATTTGTTGTGTGCTTGTGTATTGTTGTGGTTGAAGCTGAAGTAGTCGTTGACAGGTAGGACGTTGTAGCAGATAATTTTATGAACTATGGTTAGGTCATGCCGAAGGCGACGTAGTTCTAAGTTTTCTAAGCCCAGAATTTCAAGTCTGGTGGCGTAAGGTATTCTGTTGTGAGCAGGAGTGAAGGACTCTTCTCGTAAAATATCTCTGGACACGCTCTATTGTATTGTCTGATATGTAGTGTGGGTTCCAGACAGATGAGCTGTATTCAAGGATTGGGCTGGCAAATGTTTTGTATGCTCTGGTTAATAGTGTAATATTACCGGAGAAGAAGCTACGTAAGATTAGGTTTACAACTCTTAATGCCTGTTTGGTGATGTTGTTACAATGGGCTTTGGCACTTAGATCATTAGATATGAGTACTCCAAGGTCTTTGACAGAGTGAGGGTTGTCTGCAAGGTTGTGTCCATTCAGCTTGTATTTAGTGATTTGATTCTTTTTGCCAATGTGTAGGTCAGAGCATTTGTTGGTTGAGATTTGGAGTTGCCAGTTGTTTGACCATTCTGACACAAAGTCGAGCTCTTTTTGAAGGGTAGCAGTGTTGTCGGTGGTGTTGAAAAGTTTTACATCATTGGCGCAGAGAACGCAGTTGCTTATAATGTGATCGCAAAGGTCATTTATATAAAGTATAAAGAGTGTTGGTCCTAGTACGCTGCCTTGGGGAACACTGCTGTTAACAGGTGCGGGATTTGATAGGGTGCTCCCTATTTTGACTACTTGTTGTCTGTTTGACAGGAACGCAGCTATCCAGTTATGTAGGGATCCAGAGATGCCGTAGGATTTTAGTTTCAGAAGTAGTTTGTCGTGTACCACTGAGTCGAAGGCTTTACAGAAGTCTATGTAAATTGCGTCTATTGTTTTGCCCTGGTCAAGTTTTGAAGTCCATATGTTTTTGCAGTGTAGTAGTTGTAGATTACAGGATAATTTTTTCCTGAAACCGAATTGCTTGTTTGGGAGTAGGTTGTTTGTTTCTAAGTGGAGGGTAATGGATTGGTTTATGATTGATTCCATGACTTGGCAGGTGATGCAGCATAAAGAGATTGGTCTGTAATTTTCAACTAGGCTGGGGTCTCCCTTTTTGAAGATGGGGATGACCTAGTTTCATTACCCAAACTAGGTAATAACACCGGTGCTAGTTCAGATGGGTGTAATACAAAAATATATTACACAGCAGGCCTGAACCAAAAGCGTTTTTCTTTTTTATAATAATAATAATAATAATGACAAAGCTCCCGTCTGCCTTATCTCCGTTGCATTGTGCAATGCAAAACGCAGAGGGGCACACTGGCTTCTCAACGAAATCTGTGTCGTTGCAAAATCTCGAAAGGGTGAGAAAATGCTCCTGGCAGAGCTCCAGCGAAAGAAAAAGCAAGCGCTGGAGTCTAAGGAATGGGTCTCGGGCTTACAAGAAAGCACCTCTCGCTCGCTGCGCCCACCCCCTTCTTGAGACAAGCGTCCTTTCGCACCCGCCCTTTGGCTTCCCACCGCAGTCGGAGGTCGCTTCATCCCCTCGCATTCCTGAGCCGCGATTGCTCCTTGCTGCTCCAGATTACCTCCCCCCCCCCACCCCGTTCTCCTTTTGTTTTACTATCAGGCGAGAGTCTCGCTTCCTGTTGATACCGGAATGTTGTGAACGGGCAAGGGAACCGCCACCTTCGCTCACTTCTCCCTTTATCTGCCCACCGTAGTGGAAGTCGTCCCTCGTTTTCCTGGAGGGACGGTCCCGGAGCTCGTTCGGGCCGGAACCCTAAAGGCCTGGACTTGCAGCTTGGCGAGACGGAAGGGAGGGAGGAGAAAGCAAAGGGGGGGGGTCAGCGTCGAAACTGGGACTCCCCGCCCTCTCCGGCGGGAAGCGTCAGGTGCAGGTGCGGACAAAGGGGAGCCGAGAGTCTGCCTGGGCGCAATGGTGGACGCCGCTGCCTGAAGGCCGCCTTTGTCCCCGGCGCCGATGGCTGAAGCCTGGCGACTAGAAGAAGACGAGGAGGAGCGGAAAGAGGTGACCAGAAGGCAACGGAGAGCGCTTTTGAACCCGGCGACAGGTAAGGCGAGGAGGTGAGAGTGCCATGCCGGCGGCGTTGGGCGGGCGAGAGGGAACTTCGCCGGAGAACTCTGCCCGCGCTGCCTGCTTAGCCGAAGGCGGGGGCGAGTGCCCGGGGAAACCGAGTGCCGCTGGATTGGGGATCAAGACTACAACCCAGACGGAGAGCGCGCTCCGGTGTGTGTGTGTAGATCGAAGAGATCATCTTGAGGGCTTAATGAATCTATCTTGATTCCACAGACGTGCTTTTATATCCGCGTTTAATTTTCTCCCCAGCACAATAGCGTACGCACAGCGTAAGGTTACTGGATATCGCTGTTGTTTCTCCTGTTGTCAGTTTCAGTTATTCTGTCTATGCCACCGCACAGATATGCCGTTGGAACCTGTCAAAAGGAAACGTGGAAGTCTTTGGATTTTTTCCTTGATAAAGCAGTTTTACCAGTTCCTGTTTGAACTAGAAAAGGATGGGTTTCTGGATGGATTGAAAAGCTACCATTACATCATTGTAATGCTGTGGTAACAGCTGGGAGTTGTCATGTATCTTTGGTATTGTTGGGGTTTATATTTTGGACCTGCTCAGAGTTGGTTGGAAACTTAACTTTATGGTGATTTCAATAAATCTTAGTTAAAGAAACTATGATTTAGTGTGAAGTATAAACCCAGATAATGATGTCCAGAGTCCTCCATTTAGTCTGGATTAGTGAAAAAAGCAAACAGCTACCTTTCTTTACACCCTTTCTTATCTCACAATGAATTATAAGAGGCCATTCACACAACTTATGGTTGGGTAAAAGGAAGTAAGGTTCAAAGTTTAATGTTTAACATTTCTGATAATGAAGTGATTAGACACACACACATACACACACACACTAGTGATCGGACATTTTATAAAATCACTTTTTTTCTAAAAAGAGGAGTGATAGCTTCTTGGTAGACATGAATCTTCATGCAACAAGTGTCATGATTTTGTTCCTCAGTGATCTCCTGGGAGGATTGGGAAATACTCAATTTTAAATGATGACAGCATTGCCAGTCCACATACAATGGTTAATAATGAACAATATAAATCAATACTTTAGCTTAGTTTCAGGAAGCTTTTAAAATTCCTATGGTACACGATACTTATCAAGTCTTTATAAAAAGGGAGGGAACACTGAATGACCATCTCCTCTGAGACTTGGCATACTTTAAACTTGAGTTGGACTGCTTACTTTGCAAACTTCCTGAATTATCAGCCGCGTCATTAAGTTTGCAAAGCACTAAAATGTTCTGTGTTAAAGTGCTATTTTCCCTCCTCACCCTTTGGCTGAAAGTTTACTAATCTGTTATCCTCACAGATTATCTGCTGGCCATTTTTTGTGCATTTCAGTTGTATAGGAGCTGTGGAGTTTCACAAGCATTCAGTAAAGATATTGCATGCAACTTAATTGTCATATATACAATTGCATTTGAGGCATTTCATTTTGTTTTATACATATTACACCCTCCGTGCAGATAGGTATGAAATTCAGGTAGATGTCACTTAGCATCCATTCATTCGGCAACTGTTAATGTTACAGTTGGCGCTGAATGGGGGGTACTTATTACGGGTCCTCATAGTTTTGGCCGTTGTAGTGCCACACAGTCTCATGATCATCATTTGTAACCTCCACTGCTAACTAACAAGCAAAGACATTGGGGAAGCTGGCAGGAGGTCACAAACAGCAATAACATAAGGGGGGGGATGCTGCAGTCATATGGAATTCAATTAACAATGGCAGCTGGAACTGCCAGAATGTATCTGGAGAATATCAGGAGTCAAATAAGATACTAGGTGGCATTATGTTATTGTGGGATGGACTTTGTCTATATTTGGGACCTGGTTGTGTGTGTGTTTAAGTAGTCATATATTAACTGGAGTAATATTTACTTTTGATAAGTTGCATCGTAAAAATGGAAGAGGAGATCGGATAGAGAAAAAGGTTATTGGCAGTTTGTGGTGCTGATTTCTCCATTATAGTTTAAGATCATCTTCTCTGGTAGTCTTGTTGTTGGGTCTCAATTTGCTGTTAATCAGTGCCAGTTCTGGATATGGAATTGAAGTTATACTGATTGCTTTCATGCACAACCATGGTATCCTTCTAAACCAGGGGTGTGAAACTTGCGTCGTCACGGCATTGTCACGTGACTTATTGTGACTTTTCCCCCCTTCGCTAAACCGGGCGTGGGCATGGCCAGCGCATGACGCATCCAGCCCACAGCCCGCGATTTTACACCCCTGTTCTAAACTAAGAGGGTTAGGAATTAAAGACATTGGATTACAGTGTTACACTTCATCCAGAGTGGGTAATTCAAAATAATATTAGCCAGGGCAGGGTATATCATATCCCATTTGTGTATTCTGCACTTTCCCCCATATTATATAAATGGTACCTCTGGAATACAGTAGATTGTTGGTTCAGATGAGGCAGCATCAATATATGGATGACATGTAATTGTAGATTACGACTGTGAATTGGTCTTGAGATGCAGTTGATGTTCTGTTGATTGTAAGGATCTGGATAGAGTGAGCCAAGGTGAATACCAGCTAGTAGAAAAATTGGGCTTTCTGGCACATTCTTTTATTTATGAGGGAGAATGTCCCATTAAGAAATAGGTCAGTGACTAGATGGTCATTACAGTTACTTTTAGATTCACAGTTACTGTTAGAATTGCAGATGGAGTTTATGAGGGAGTGGTCTTTCCCTGCTGCCACTGGTGTAGCAGTTGTGGTCCCAAGTACAGATGGAGATTTTAGTGACCATAACACACATATTCTTTATTTGCCAGTTAAACCAGGGTGACACTCTTCATCTAAGACAGTGGTTCTCAACCTTTCTAATGCCGCGACCCCCCTGCGACCCCCCCGCTGCCCCACCGCGACCCCCTCCCTACCCTCTCCCCACGCAGGATGAGGTGATAAAGGGGGCGTGGCACCAGGGGTGAAATGCTCCCGGTTTGGGCTTGCCTGCGGGTCGCCAGACAGCTGGTAACGACAGAAGCGGGAGACTTCGCCCACCCGCCCGGATGCCGCCNAGACGCCGCCATTTGGGTTCTTTTACCCTCTGCGCATGCGCAAAGCATTCTGCGCATGCGCAAAGCATTCTGCGCATGCGCAGAGGATAGAAGAACTCAAATGGCGGCGTCCGGGCTACCAGCTGTCCGGCGACCCGCAGCACGGCCGAACCGGGACCTTTTCACTCCTGCAGTGACGGTGGCAGCAAGATGGCGGGCTAACGCGCGCGGCGACCCCTGTGAAATGGTCGTTCGACCCCCAAAGGGGTCGTGACCCACAGGTTGAGAACCGCTGATCTAAGACCATCCCTGAAGACAACTTGAAAACTTCATACACTGGTCCATATACTATGGAACAATGTATTACCTATACTTGAATGCTCCATTAGCTAGCAATATATTTCTGGTAAAGATGTTGGTCATTATCTATAAAGCTCTAAGTGATGCTTCAAAGTTTGTGACTCCTTTTGAATTTTCAATATCTTTGCATAAGTATGATGTAAATCGTGGTCTATACTTTACACAAGTAAAAAAAAGTAGATAAAGAGAACCCAATTAAACAAATGAATCAAAAATATTAGATTTGTTTATTTATTTATTTATTTATTTATTGAGGAAAATGAAACATTGAACATTCAAAAGGGTTCACAAATTTTTAAGCACCACTGTATATTATTTATGTCCAAGAAACCCAAGGCCATCTCTTTCAAAGGGAATCTACTTGTCCTGTTCAATCAGCCCAGGAGGCATG
>QLTV01003281.1:1461303-1495419 GCA_003457575.1 Thermophis baileyi | reverse complement strand
CAGGCAGCCCGCGAGAGTTTCTTCCCCCTCCCGCCTCTCGCTTGCTCTCTCTCGCTCTCTCTCTCGTTCTCTCCCGGCTGGGAGCTGCTCTTTTTGCGCCGGGCACTCTCGGGCTCCTCTGGGCTCTGCCTCTGCCAGCCTTTTGAAACGCTCCTGCCTGTGATGAGGTGGCTAGGCAGGGATCGACGCTCCCCTCCTCTTCCTCGGAGGCATGAGCGCGTTTCAAAAGCTGCCATAGGCAGAGCCCAGAGGAGCCGAGCCAGTCTTGTGGGGTGTGCGTGCACCCGCCTCTCGCTTGCTCTCGCTCTCCCGGCCAAAAAAGTGCCCGCCGCAAAAAGAGCGCCTCCCGGCATGCCCCCCCTTTCCCCCGGAAAGTAATGGGGGGGCCTTATTTTCGGGGGGGGGCTTATTTCAACGCATGTCCCGAAAAGCCCTGTTGGGCTTATTATCGGGACATGTCTTATTTTCGGGGAAACACGGTATTTACAGTAAATAAGAGAGGAAAACAGGAGCATAGTCAGGTAAATCAATACAGTAGGAACATCATCGGGTAAATCACAGAGAGCACACACAGCACCCAGAGGAAAAAAGGCGGGAAACAAGGAAACCCCCTCTTTTCACTCACAGCAACCAATCACAGCTCAGGTTGCCTCATGTAGTGGCCAGCTGTCTTTAACCAATTAGCTATGACTGTGTGTTCTTACTCATTGTCCAACACTTCATTACTCTAGCTATTGAATTTTAAATATCTTAACATCCTTGTGTATTCATTATAATCTGCATACATCACTGTTTAAAATCTGGACTTGGACACTAACATTCTTGCAAATAATATTACCGCTAATGTAGTTCTTCGATACACAAAATCTGGAAAATATTTTAAATGCCTAATACCAGTTTCATGTTTTGAGTCTTCTTTTTCTAACTTTTTCCTAATAACTCCTCCCCATGTATGTAGCATGAAGTTGTGCGACTAAGAAAACTAACAGACTTCACTTTCACTGAGTAATAATCCTGTTTAAACTAGAATAAAATGGTTATTTAAAAAAATAGGAACCTTTTTTTTTTACTGAAAATAAGTAGTATTTATCAGTCTTTTTTAAAAAAAATTCTTACTCTAAAAAATTTGCTATCATTTTGGGATGATGTTTTAAGCAGTAAATTATGCAAGTCCAGCTAAACTATTTCCTGTTTAAACAAAGAAAGAAAGGGGGAAAATGGAATAACATTCACTTCCTGAATGACAGCATTTCAGTTCTGAGATTGGATACAGTATAACTGCCAATCAGAAACCTCCTTAGAGGGATAATTTCGAATGCTGTTTACATGTTTTGTGATTTCTCATTCTCATCTCTGGAGTTGTACAACTTGAAAAATTTCTTGATTCGTTCTGCTGGACAGCTGTATGAATGACCATAAAAGTTTACTTTCTGCACAGAATAGCAACATGAAGGGAAAGGATTGTATGCTCTTCTGTAATTTCAGGTATGATAATTACCAGGTTGTGAAGACAGAAAAGGACATCTTTTCTTATGTTTCCCTATGGAAAGCTTTATTTTAAAAAACTAATTTTATTAAAGCTTACAAATAGATTTTAAAAAAACTAAGAAAAATATAAAAAGTTTTAAACAAGAATAGTAAAGGAAAGTAGAAGACAGAAAAAAAAACAGGGGAAAAAAAGAAAATATATAAAAGATGACTCCTTAAGATTATATCTTGAATGTTGACTTTGTTTTTCAAATGTAGTTTTAGTGCTAATTATTTATGTTGGCATGCATCAGTTGCTAGGAATAAAAGGCAGTAAATACTCTTCCTTGCAAAATAGAAAAATGAAGTACAAATTAAAAACTACTGGACAGTTTGAGAAAATAGCAGTACAAGAAATGATATAGGTGAGGGTATTCTGTTTATCAAGCATCATGTTAAAATGTAAGAAATTGTATTAAAAGTATTTTAATCTAGTTTGGCGGCTTATAAAATGAAATGAGACCTTTATATGGTTCCAGATATTGTAACTTAAAGTACTCTTTTGGAAAAATCTTTATATACGGAAAAGGGACTATATAATTATTTTTATTGCAGTTATAAAGTTATAAAGCAATACATAGTTTACATATGCTATAAAAAGTAAAAAGAAAGTTAAACAGAATTCCTGGGAGGTTAATGAAAATACGGGTAATAAGATTTAGCACAGCAGAATACTATGCAAGTCTTTAGTAATATTATTGTGTTTTTATATTTGAATAGCTATATTTGTAAATTTCCTGTGAGAGCCAGTTTGGTGTGGTGGTTAAGGCATCAGGCTGGAAACAGGGAAACAGAAAGCCAGCTGAGTGACCTTGGGACAATAATTTTCTCTCTGCCATAGGAAGGAGGCAATGGTACTTGTGAAAAACCTTGCCAGGAAAATTGCTGAGACTTGGACAGGAAAAATTGGACAGGAGTTTGTGGAAGAAAAAAAAATATGTGAAAAAAAAGTAGCATAGAATATTTTGCAGAGGAAATGATCTGTCTTGGGGAACTGTTTATATTTTGGTTATATATACAATAGACTCATTGTAGTTTTAAAACTCCAAAGCATTTTCTAATATAGTATGATTTATAATTATAACTAACGTTCAAGTCATCTTGCCCAGTCTTCAATCAATCACCCAGTCTTATTAAAAGACAATCTTCACCCAGTCTTATTAAAAAGAAAATCAGTCTAGTAATAACACTTCTCTGGAAAAAGAACACAGAAAGGCTTAGATGCCTGCAATTGTAGAAGATCATGGAGAAAGGCATAATAGAAATATAGTCTGTATTTGCACGAACTGTTGCTGTCACTGAATGTTTCTCCCATCCTTTCCTAGAGTCTGCCAGCTGTGATTCATGAAATGATTCTTAGGCTCTGACTAATTCTGTGGTTTTCTTTTCCACTCCTCTCTTACATTCTTTGGAAAACTGTTGGGTTTTTAAAAGAGGACAGCATCTGTTAAACATAAAAAACAAACTTAACAAGCATAAAGAAAATTGTATTTCTCAGTGATATGCTTAAATATTCTCTGCAGATGTTTTTATTTCTTTCAGGCAAAGTATCCCCTACAAAGTAAAACCTAGCTTTTAAAAATATCATTTTAAAAAGTTCATATCTGTAGGATAGTGAACTAAATTAACATCTTTTGTGGACATGTTTTTTTTATTCTAGATCGTTCAGAAAGAAATAAACCAGACCACCGTTCATCAGGGTGAGATTGTTTTTCTGTTTTTGTTCTGTTTATATTCTATATTGTACTAAAAAAAATTAAGAAACTGTAATTCAATGAAAATATTAAAAACATTAATTTTGCATTTTAGATTTGCTCTGGTAATTAAAGTGTATAAAGGATCACATTGAGTCCTTTCAAATTTTCAAATAGGGTTTGAAAAGGTTTATTGGCTCCATATGTACTCTCTTTCTATTTCTTGCATTTATAATATTCTTTATGTAGGACCGAAAAACAAAAAAGTGCTTTAAAATATGCATGGCTTTAATAATTGTGGCAAATGGAAAGAATTCTAGTTTTTTTAACACAGTGTTCAGTATGGCACTTATGTGCCCTTTAGCCCAGAAAATTTCTGTATCCCTGACTCAGTACATTTTATAAACTATGATTAAAAATAATTAATACTATATCATAATCTGTGAATGTAGCCACTGAAAGATGTAGGGACATTATGGAACTTAAAATGACTAGAATGTACTATTTTGTAGCCTTTTTTGTGTAATTAAGCATCCACACGTTCTTGTAGAATAGAATAGTTTATTAATTGATTAGTCTTATGATCTTATCAATAAAATAAAAAAATACATAATCTTATTCTGGGATAAAATAATTAAAAGGAAATATAGTGATAAAATACATATGTGGTAATACAAGGAGCGTATTGTCTTTTTTATGTCTACAACTTGCATTAGTCTCTGCTCCATCTTATCTATGATCATCTTAAAGATTATAAGCAATTTAAGATACCTCTTGAAGATATTAGCACCCAGTCAGTAAATGTAAACAGTTCATAAATAAGGAGGGCAAAGATATGGTTCACTTGAAAATTGTTACAGTAATATATGGGTGATGGCAAATTGTATTTCATAAATTGATATTTCTATATATTGATAAGTGTGCTTACCCATGGATGTCAGTTAATTGGCATATGGAAAATTTTACTTCTTTATAATGATAAAGAAACACAAAAGGGTTATAATCTGATCTGATTGCTGAGACAATGTTTTCTACCCACCAAGTATTTTGTTTACTTTAAACTACTGAATGCTGAGCCCTTTAAGATATTATTGTTAAAAACTGTTGCAGTTTTCTCACATTTCAAGGTTGGAAATGTTTTTGACTAGGACAAGGTCATATGTAATTTAACTAAGGGCAATATGTGGCTTTAGAGCCATAGGTTGCTCAACCCTATGTCTAGTTTAATGTGCTGTAAGCAATGTTAGTCTTTGGTTTTTTAACACAAGGAATATAGATGCCAACAGCAAGGAATTTAGTAATTACTTTACTTGGTTTTTTTAGTGCATACCTTGAGGTGGTATGAAAGCTTTAATTGGCCTGCTTCTCATGTAAAATATTTTATAATTACTCAAACTTAGTTGAAAATGTACAGTAGGAAATGATTAAAGTTGAATCAAGCTTATAAAAATACACCACACTGAGGAGTATTGCGTTAAATATCTGTGTGACAGATCAGGACATTCACGCCCCCAACAGGTATGAAATGTGACAGCTCTGTGTTATATACTTTAGAACAGCGATCCCCAACCTTTCCAACTTGGAGGCTTGGTCGTGGGGGGAGGGAATGGTTCTTTGTGAGTGGAAGGCATGTGCAAGCACACACAGGTCCATTTGCGCAAATGGTGGGAGCAGGCATCCACTGCTCACACAAATGGAGCTTCGCACGCAAACGTGAGTGCCTGCCGCTTGCGCAAGTGGAGTGGCATGCGCAAGCACCCACCACTCTAACATCCTGGTTCCGAATGGGCCAAGCCCGGGGGTTGGGGGCCCCTGCTTTACATGTCAACCCTGTAATTTACAACAATTTATAAACTTCAGGTTAAAGACACTTGAATATTCAGACCTAAGAAATGCCTCTGTAGAAAAGAAAGTTAAGACAAGACAACTCTTTTCACTAGAATTTATATTTTATCAATTCTAATTTCTAGTATAGCATGTTTATTAAAGTAGCCAGTGCACACAATTCAGAAATGGTTTTAAAAATACAAATAAAACTGTAGCTTTGCTAACTGAACTTACCAGACTTAGTTGGCTAAACCTATCAGGAATCTTAATCTTTGAGGACATTTAGTGAGCAGTTTCTAACACATCAGACATAAATACAAACTGAACAATTACCTTGGGTAATTTGATCAGTTGTCTTTCAAGTGAATCTTTCAGTATCTGTTTAGCATCTGCCTGAGCTATTAGTAAATCAGGGTTACCAATATCCTGAACTGTGAAAGTAAAAGTTTCCTAAGTTATGTTTATTTGATTGTTCTTATGTTATTAAAAGTCAGGCTGTTAGAAACAAAAGAATCATTTTGAACAATGTGGTACTTGAATGATAATTTGAACTTGTACCAGTCTCTGAATAGTCAAATAATTCTATATTGAGGTTATTCTGGCAAGTCACTAAGGCATGTAGTTGTAAAGGTAGAGTAGCTCTTTAAAACGGGTTTGGATAATGTTTCTGAGATGGTTTGGCACACCCTTAAAAATGGTTTCTACCCTCTGAAAGTTACATACATGTTAAATGACAATTATAATACTGGGAGTAAGACAAATAGTCCAGCCTTTTGGGAGTGGGTTGCAAGAGAGTTTGAAGAGCCATTTCTTAACACACATTTTAGGTATTTAAAAGGATAATGAGAATTGCCATAATCTCTCTTTTCCCAAGGGGAGTAAAATAATGTAGCATCATTTTAGTCTAAAAGGTTTCCTAATGCCTTAAATATTGGCCTGTACATACTGGGGGTGACTTTGGGCTAGTCACTCTGTCTCAGCCCAACCTATCTCACAGGGGTTTTTGTTGTGGGGAAAATAGAAGAAGGAAGGAATATTAGATATGTTTGCCACCTTGAGTTGTTTGTAAAAAAAATATTAAAAGTGGGATACAAATAAATAAAATAAAGATATGTAAAAATTAAGGTAAATATTGGTCAGCACTTAAAAATATGATTGCATTTCATGAGTGTATCACAGGTTAGGATGTAAGAGAGTTGTGTTAGGATATAAACAAGTATTGTTTTCTTCAATGTAATGTAGTAGAAATGTAATTAGAAACAGGATAACATTAAACATTTTGTTACTATAGCTGTGCATACTATATTACTGCATTTGGAAAGGCAAGTTTAGAAGAGGTGTGGTTGTATCACACTAATTTAGAATGTCTGCACACTGCACATTCATAAATGGCCACTCTTACAAGTTTGTACTTCAAAATGTATAGAGGGTGTAACTCAGTTGAGTCATGGAGAATTTGGAACAAGCTGTTACTGAGCAGAAAGATAATGTTTTTGTAGAAGAGATTTTTCCTTTTATAAAGATTTGATCATCTTAAAATTATCTGTAGTACAAAATATTAAAAAAACCAGGGGGAATGAGTTCCCTGGATCTTAAACGCTTAAAGTGTGAAGTCTTAAGTATTAAAATTGTTTAGATTCTGATCCACAAAGCTTATTTCCAAACACATTTGTTTTATAGCATTAATGCTTTAACAATAAATCTGTTGCTATCCACTTTTGTTGTATTGGAGCTCACAATGATTTGATTTAATTTAATGTTTTTATCCTATTGTTATACAATGTTGAAATATACAATGTTGTACCTTAGTTTTATATTGAAACCCCAAATTAATTTGTCCATCTGGGAGAGCTACTATTTAAGAACAAAACTCATTTGGTGAAGGATAATACATCATTAATATTCTCATAGTAATGGTTTGAAATGAGAAATAGCTGAAGATCTAGAAAACAAGCCAGTGATTCACTCCTGTGTGAGATAATAGACTCATAGGATTTTTAACCTCCTCTGTTATTATAAGAGCTACTCCAGATGCTTTCATGATGGGTTTTTTTTTCTCCTGTATTCTGGTTTGTGCTTGGGAATTAAGAGCTTAGATAATTGCAACAGTGATGAACATGTGTTGTTGGTGACAACAGGTGACAAAAAATTACAGGTCCTTTTGTAAGCATATTTTTAGAAACAACCTCTATCACATTTGGTAGATTTTATAATGCCTATAAAAAATTATTTTCCTCACTTTAGAAATTTCTACAAAAATATTCTTTCTTCTCAGTTCTCTGTATTGTCCTTAACAAGAGAAGGGGTTGTTTGTTCCCACTCAGAGCAGGAATCTTCAAAATTATAGTAGGAAACACACCCAATCCTCAAGGGACACTCTTATTGTTTGCCTTCACTTCTGGAGTTGCTGATCAAGTCACCTCAGATTTTTAAAAAGGTTAGAAGCTGTAAAGTGAGAAGGGTTGCCTCTCTTTTCCTTTCTTGATGACTTGAAAGGATCAGTAGGGTTGCTGAAGTGATATGGTGCATAGAATAGGAAAATAGGAAGTAAAAAGTAAAAAAAAAAATGTTCTTCTACAACTTCTAGACCTATTGCCTCTCACTCTTAGGTAATGTATAACCTCCTGTATTATTCTCCTTCATAGTATGTGCATTAATCTCTTTGCAGTTAGACTTCATTACCGAAGCACAATAAAATTATATAGATCAATTTAGTTGAAGAATGAAGCTTTCACATCTTTAGGTTAATGTGAAATATATTTCAGGATAAAAAGATAGAAAGGGAAAGAGAATCATAATATGTCAACATTGTATTATGTGGATTTCAGCCACCAGAAATATTAACATCCTGCCTGTGCTGCCCAGAAATTTTTGAAATAACGTTTCATAGATATTTTTCAATAATTATGTGCAATCTATTGCTTTAACAATAACCAGAGAAACTAAATGTTTGTGGCGACAGCTGTTTTATTGTTTATACTTTTCTAGGGTTGCCTTTTGTTTTTTATTTTTATTTTTTGCTAAAGCTCAGCATGCAGTAGATTAAGTTATACAGATTAAAACAATAGAACATAAAATAGATTCTATTACTTTTATATAGAATTACTTTCTCTAGTTATCAGCCTCTGGAAGGGTTAAGATCTGAGTATATGAAGGATTCTAATTTAATAATTTTATTGAAGTTTTCAATAAACATAGTTAAAATGAATGCAAACTAGAAGATAAAAAAGGCCAGAAGATGCAGAAAAAGAAAAAAGAGAAAACAAAAATAAAAAGGCAACAAAGACAATCATAAAAAGTGGTTTTCAACCTTCATCACACTGACAAACTAATATACTAACTTTTCTACCTATTTTAATGTTACAAATAAAAAAAACCCTCCTCATAGCCAAACTTTATCTAAACACAATCCAGAAATCATCCTCTTTTCAATCATAGTTCATCAAAAAGTCTTTGAAGAGTTACCAGAAATATCAAACAAGGTTTATCCCTGGACAAATAGTTGAACTTTACATTCCTCCTTTTTGTTGTTGACCTATAAATCTTGACCTATAAATCTAAGCTGCTAGAAATAGTTGATTTGGAGCATCAGAATTTGCATGTATGTGATGATTCTCATTGTCCTAAATTGGTTTCTGGATTTTGGACTATATCCCAAATATAGTCCAAATATAGTAAAATAATATATATATAGTATAAATAACATGTGTGTGTGTGTGTGTGTGTGTGTGTGTGTGTGTGTGTGTGTGTGTGTGTGTGTGTGTGCACCCAGGGCAAAACAAATAAAAAGAAATAAAAAACTCAAAATGTATTGTCTGCATAAATATTTATCTATTCATTTCAAGGATGATACAATAAAGGACAAAATGAATGAGTTCAACTAGCATATTAAATTGACTTAAACAGGTTTATATTAAGTTGGATTAGCCACAAACCATGAAAACTGAGTTCTCACAAAAGTAAAGCATAACCAATCAATCCATACTACAACTTCATACAGTGTATACCAAGTTAGTACAGTGTTAGTACTAAAAGCATCACTTCTGTCCATATTTCTGATTTTGGTGCATAGAAACAATTGCCAGTATACAAATACTAATATCCTGAAATAACTGATAAATTGATAAACAACTGAATGTTTTCCTATAGGCATGAGGTTCCGTGTAGTTCTCCTTTCCATAATTGGTTTCAGTCAATCAGTGAAGAAGGAAAAATTTACAATTTTTCTGCAAATCTGCTCATTTGCAATAATGACTATAAGTAGTCCTCGACTTACAATCACAGTTGAGCCCAAAATATCCATTGCTAAGCAAGGAATTGTTAAGTGAAATTTGCCCTATTTTAACGACCTTTCTTGCCACAGTTGTTAAGTGAATCACTGCAATTGTTAAGTTAGAAACAAAATTGTTAAGTGATTCTGGCTTCCCCATTGACTTTGTTTGTCAGAAGGTCACAAAAGGTGATCACATGACCCTTGGACATGACAACCGTCATAAATACATGCCAGTTGCCAAGCATCTGAATTTTGATCACATGACCACGGGAATGCTGCAACAGTCCTAAGTGTGAAAAAGAGTTATAACTCGCCTTTTTACAGTGCTGTTGCAATTTTGAATGGTCATTAAAAATGGTTTCAAGTCGAGGATTACCATAAACAATGTTTTTGAATAATTCTCTACTAGATAATCTATATTTTTGTATAATGTGTAATTATATTTTTCTACTTTTCATTTTTTAAGCCAAGGTCCCTTGTCATCTATTAAAGCAGCAATCAAGAGAAGTAAGTAGATTTTTGATCTGTTATATCTATCTGATGAAAGCCGAAGAGATGAACAAATGTTTATTAACATTTTCATTAAACAGACTGCAGGTGCTTTGGTTTTTAGTGTTGTTTGTAAGTTGCTTCACCATTGCAGATATATTGTGTTTCTTCCCTGCGCTTTCTGTCATAGATATTTCAAATTCCAGGATTGATTATCATCATTATACATGACCTGATTCTTGTTGTTTAGTTTAACAGATAAATTTGTTTCTTTTTGAACTCTTTTAAATGGAATTCATGATAATTTATCAAAATTATGTAAGTTACATCCAACGTATTTTGATAAAAAATAAACGAGTTAAATTATTCAGATCAGTTGTTCTCCTTCTCACCGAACATACCCGTTTAAAGAAAAAAATGTTGACAAGTAGAGTACTTTAAATGTATTTCTTTGCTTATATTTCATTCTCCATCATGGGTGGAGCCAGCATTCAGGACGGGTTGTCCTCGTCCACTCAGAATGAGGACCGAGTCTGTTACTTTTTGCCGGATCCACCCTCCTAGGACCCAGCTTCGACTCGGTCCTCAGACTGGATGGACGTAGCTACCCATATCTCCCTTCCTGAATGCGGGTGTTCTTGATCTCTTGGCTTCAATTTTGGACTGTTTTTGGACTTCGCGTGTGACATTACCCAAGCACTTTCTCTCTCTGCTCTTTCGGCTTTGACTACGGACTGGTTTTTTTTTTTCAATCCGTGAGTACTTTCGCCCAAACCCTTTCTGACATCGAGGCGCTTGGGCGCTTTTGGCAGTGGAACTTCGGCTCCTGCCGCGGCTATTGTTCCGGGCCCTTTCTACATTGCCCTCGCAGGGCTGATACCTGCTGTCATCGCAGCGTGAAGCTTTCTGTGCCCGAAGGTGGCTCGGATGCTTGGGGGAAGGCACAACCCGTTTTCAGCTTCCCATGGCTGTTTTATCGATCAGGATCAGCGCGCCTTGCCGTTGCCCCCCCCCACGTCCCATCATTGCCACTTGTGTTGCCACTGCCGGGGTGGAGGTTCCAATTCCCACCCAGATTGGCTGACTTGCCAGGGGCCCAGGACAGGCGCTGGAGCCTAGCTCGCGTGGCCCTCCAGGTGGTTTCATGCCCTACTTCGGCAGTTACAAAAAGGCTCAGATGGTCGCTTGAGCCCTTGCTCACGCTGCCTCTAATATATCGCCTGGCCTGGTAGCGGCTCTCCAGCCTTACGTCTCCGGCCAGTTCTAGGTGCCTGGACCTTCAGGGCTTGCCCCGGTCGGCACCACCGAATCCCTGCATTCCCGCCAGCCCGCCAAAATTGCTTTTTGCCGTTAGCGGTGGCCATTTTCTTGCCTCGTCAGTTGCGGCGGCCATTTTGGGCACCAGCCAGACTGTGCAATGGCGGACGGAGCAGGCTTAAAGGAAAAGCCTCAGGGCAAATGGCACCATAAAACTGATCACCGAGCCCCAGATAACGGTGAACAACCGGGCCCTTCCAGCCTGCTCAGGGTTGAGCCTTCCCTTCCCCCTCAGGGCTCCCAAGGCTCCAAGGCTTCGGAGAGGGTGGAGCATCGTCGGAAAAGAGTGCTGCAGAGGCTCTGTGATCAAGCCTCAGCCTCTGCGGCCTCACAGCCCAGCATTCAGAGGAGTGCTTCCAAGGTCCCTGGGGAAAACAATGCTCCATCTGGGGAACAGCTGGCTCTGGACAGCCTTGTTCCCAACAGGGGCACTGGGGACATTTGGGGATCAGCTGGATTTCCAAGGCCTTTCATCCCCCATGTCCAGGAGGTTTCCCTGGGTTCCGGAACTCAGGCCAGGCCTTCCTCATCTGGGTCCTCCTTGGCAGTGGTTTCCGCCCCACTGGACCAGGCCACCTTACAAGTTCTCATGGCCATGGCTGTTCAACAGGGCTTATCGGCGTGTTTGCAGTCCTTGGGCCGGTCTTTAGGGGTGGACGCTGAGTAAATCCTGCACAAGCCAGGAATCCACGCTAGGCAACAGAGCCCTGACTATTATTCTGATGTGTCAGATGAGGACATTGGGGACACCTTGGTGAACCTGGATCAAGGCGACTACGAGCTGTCGGAAGACGAGGGGATGGCCAATGATAAACAAGTCTCCAACGCCCTTTTCCCTCCAGGGCTCTTTAAGTCCTTGCTTTACAAAGCCCGCTCAGCGGCAGGTTTGGATCCTGCGCCTGCTCCTGCGACTTCGGGTTCTCAATCACTTGACCCGTTGTTCGCAGAATTCACGCCGGAGGTGGACGTGGTTCCAGCCCCACAGTTGTTTCTAGACAATGTCCAGCGCCAATGGTCGGTGCCGGCTTCGGGGGCCATGCCGTCTTCGCTGGACCATAAACACTTTAATGTGGGCCCAGAGTTGACTCAGCCTTCCATCCTTCCGAGGTGGGTAAAATGAGGACCCAGATTGTTGGGGGCAATATGCTGACTCTGTGAACCGCTTAGAGAGTGCTGTAAAGCACTGTAAAGCGGTATATAAGTCTAAGTGCTATTGCTATTGCTATAGAGTTAGCCTCTCTTCTCACAGTCCTTTCGGTGGACGCCCCGGTGGTAGCACTGCATATGCCAACCACCATGCCAGGTGAATCAGAGGAGTTGTTGCGGCCTGAAGACAAAAGGACTGAACAAGCCTTTATTAAGGAACACCAGGCAGCCGCCTAGGCGGTGAAGGCATCGTCGTCAGCTTCCTTCTTCGCTCGCTCCTCGTTGATCTGGCTGCGTCTCATCCAGGAACAGATTCCAGCTTCCAACACACAGGTGCAGCAGGACCTCAATAAAGTTTTTGCGGCCACCCAGTTCGCGGCGGATGCCACTCTTCATGCTTCCCACTTCACCTCCAAGGCGATTGCAGCTTCGGTGGTCGCGAGGCGCATGCATTGGCTGCGGCAGTGGTCAGTGGACACCCGCCACAAGTGGCGTTTGGCCACCGCCCCATTCAGGGGTCAGAATCTGTTTGGAGAAACTCTGGATCCAATCCTGATCGAGACTCGGGATTAGGAGGAAGGTTCTGCCGTCTCTTTCTAGGAAGGGCAATTTCCGACAATCTCCCTACTCCCGACGGCCCTTTCGGGCCACTGACCAGGGCTACAGTTTCTCCCAGCCCCAAGGTCAGCTCGGATCTAGGCAGCGCCAGCCTCAGGATAGATCCGGGAGGGGGAGGCAGTTCAAGCGATCTTTCAGGGGAGGAGGAAGTGGTCGCCCTTCCGTCGCTCCCGCTAGTGTTCCTTCCGATTCTCCCATAGGGGGTCGCTTAGCCCTATTCTCTTCAGTCTGGGAGCAGACCACCCAGGATAGATGGGTCCTTCAGACGGTCAGTCAGGGTCTTGCGCTACAGTTTCTCTCCCTTACCCCGAGGTTTTTCATCCGATGTCCCATATCCAAGGTGCCCTCCAAGAAAGCCCTCATGGATTCAGCGGTTCAGCACCTGTTGGAAATTCGTGCCATCCAGCAGGTTCCTCTGGACCAGCAGGGACAGGGGTACTATTCCATCCTCTTTGTAGTCCCCAAAGCCTTGGAGGGATGGAGAGCTATTCTAGACCTTAAGTGTCTGAACCGGTATATAAAATATAGACCAGTGGTTCTCAACCTTTCTAATGCAGCCATTAACACAGCGGTTCTCAACCTGTGGGTCGTGACCCCTTTGGGGGTCGAACGACCTTTTCACAGGGGTCGCCGCACGCGCTAGCCCGCCATCTTGGAAATGCTCCCAGTTCGGGTGTGCCTGCGGGTCGCTGGACAGCCAGTAGCCACGGAAGCGGGAGACTTCGCCCACCCGTCCGGACGCCGCCGTTTGAGTTCTTCTACCCTCTGCGCATGCGCAAAGCGTTCTGCTACCAGCTGTCCGGCGACCCGCAGGCACGGCCGAACTGGGAGCATTTCCAAGATGGTGGGCTAGCGCGCGGGGCGACCCCTGTGAAAAGGTCGTTCGACCCCCAAAGGGGTCGCGACCCACAGGTTGAGAACCACTGATATAGACGGTTCAAGATGCACTCCTTGCAGTCTATCCTGGGGTGCATAAGGCAGGGCGATTACCTGGTCTCCCTGGACCTGACCGAAGCCTACCTGCATATACCAATTAACCATCTTCACCGGCAGTACCTTTGGTTCTGCTATGCAGGTAGGCATTTCCAGTACAGTAAAGGCCCTTTGGCCTTTCCTCTGCCCCCAGGGTTTTCACGAAGGTCCTTGCAGTGGTAGCAGCCCACCTCAGGTCCTTGCCCATGTTATTGAAGGGTTCAGGAAAGGGAGCCTACCTGTTGTTGACTATGTCCAGTTGGTAGCCACGTCGAGTCTGCTTCTTCGGTCTCGTCAAAGCTGGGTCCTAGGAGGGCGGATCCGGCAAAAAGTAACAGACTCGGTCCTTATTCTGAGTGGACGAGGACAACCCGTCCTGAATGCTGGCTCCACCTGATGAGAAGAGGTGTATCAGGTAAGACCAACGCCCCTTCTCATTTTCTAGTATAAAAACCTGAGCTGGATTGCAGTGTTTGTTATTTACTCATTTTATGAAACAAGAAGATGCTTGAACTTGTATTTTTCATTTCTTTTCTCCAGCAAGTTTGGGAGTAAGATATCAGAAGTTCTATTTTATATTATCTGCACTTTAATAGAGTATTTGATTTCTATTCTATAGTTAATCTGAACAAAGTTGGTTGAACGTGTCACTACCATAAATTAAAATATGAAATTGGCCAACATTTCTTTGAATTTGGATGATGAGGAAATGTATAGTTAATCCAAAACAAACTTTTTCTAAAATTCTCTTTGTAAAGGAAGAAAAAAACAATTGTTGTCAAACTTGCTATGGCTTGTTATTGTAATGCTAAGTTATGGTTTAATGTTAATTTTGAACCAAAATTAAAAGCAGATTGATAGAAGTATTACATGATCACACCTGATCTGGAATCCAAAGGAAAAGAATCTGGTTCTTGCTTCTTCTGTCTAATAAATGTCACTATTCAATTTATTTTTTAGATGAGCCTGTAACCATGTCATTGTATTTAGTGTTTGTAAATTATACTGTGATATAGCATAGTGGGATATTATTAGCATTCATTTGATTTTAGAGTTATTTGAATAGCTGAAAGATTTCTTTATTTCTGGTGTTTTTATGTCATTTCAATCAGTACAAATCTAAGCAGCTAACAATATCAACAGCTTATATTATGAGAAAATAAATAAATATAAGTTTATTTATAAAGCAACAGCTTATATAATAGCAACAGCAAATGAATAAATATAACTATTTATAGTATCAACAGCTTGTATAATAGCAACAGCAAATGAATAAACATTAATTGATAACCATAACAATAACACAAATGCCATCTTATTATAATCAGTCAAGAATTGTATACTTTATTAATAGCGCCACCATTGTTCACCACAGGCACAATTATCTCTTACCTCAGGGTTGTGAAGATCCAGGCACAAATCATATATATTATGATACGGTGATCTACTCCAGCAGCCCCCCCAACCTTTTGGATGCCAGGGACTGGTTCCATGGAGGGTGGTTTTTCAGCGGATGGGGGGGGCTGGTTTCGCATGTTGCCTGATTGGGGACCCCTTTTCTATTCAACAGAGCCCCTGCAGAAAATGCTTGCTTCTGAGTGTCTTCCCATTATATTTCATATGGGTTGGACCTCTGAGCAAATGTTCTCTGCATGAATGCTTTGGTTGGATGGATTGGTCCTATCATCCAACAGATAACCAGGCTTCCGGCCATGAGGACTTTAAAAGTGATAAGTAGCACCTTGAACTGCAACCAGAAACAGAATGGCATCCACTGTAGCTCCTACAATAATTGGTGCTATAGAACTTTGCTTGTAATCCCTTTAGCATGTGCGAAGCCAAAATTTGCATCAGTTGTAGCCTTGGGATGATCTTCAAGGGCAGTCCCATGTAGAATGTATAATAGTATTCCAATAGTGAAATGTTGGTGTGAGCAACTGTTGCCTGTACTTCTGGCTCCAGATAGAGTGGCACCTGGCAGGCTAGCTGCAGCTAGATCAGTGGTTCTCAACCTTTTTAATGCCGCAACCCCCTCCCCACCGCCGTGACCCCCGCCCCGCCCCCTCCCTGCACGCGATGAGGTGACAAAGGGGGCGTGGCACCAGGGGTGAAATGTTCCCAGTTCGGCCGTGCCTGCGGGTAGCTGGACAGCCGGTAGCCACAGAAGCGGGAGACTTCGCCCACCCCGCCCGGACACCGCCATTTGAGTTCTTTTACCCTGCCATTTGAGTTCTTTTACCCTCTGCGCATGCGCAAAGCGTTCTGCGCATGCGCATAGGGTAAAAGAACTCAAATGGCGGCGTCCAGGCGGGTGGGCGAAGTCTCCCGCTTCTGTGGCTACCGGCTGTCCGGCGACCCGCAGGCACGGCCGAACTGGGGGCATTTCCAAGATGGCGGGCTAGCGCGTACAGCGACCCCTGTGAAAAGGTCGTTCGACCCCCAAAGGGGTCGCGACCCATAGGTTGAGAACCGCTGAGCTAGATCAAGGCTACCCCTGAGTACAGGTTTCACCGGCTATTCCAATAGCAGCTGAGAGTTCCGGAGGACCCACAAATTGTGCACTAGCTCTTTCTAGGGGAGCACAGCCACATATCTACCCCAGGCCACTAGAGAGATGTGGCATGCTGATCTGTTGTCTGAAAACTGTAAGGCTTAGAACCTTAGCAAGATGGAATGGCTCAGAAGTCACGTACTGTCTGACAAGGCTAACTTTCATGCTATTATTTGCGTTGTAATAACTGAAAAATATACTATTTGAAGTAGTATGACTATATTAATTCAGGCTTAATGATAAATTATTTGTAATGTTCTAGATAATACAAATAGGTGGCGGACTAAATTGACTCTGATAAACAAATACGGTTTTACTTCCTTTTTTTCCCTTCACCCTTAAGCATTTTTGTCAAATTCTCACATTCTTTTGCTTCAAACTAACATTGTTGCTTGTATGGAATTGTCATATATATAAATACAATTTTACTAAAACACTTTTCATATTTCCTGTAACCATTTTTCCAATTTTCTAATCAAAGTAACTTTTCCCCAACTTTTGGAGGGGGGGGGAGCATTACATTAAAGAGAAGAACCAAAGTTTCTCAAGATCAGAGTTTTTTTCAGAAGATATTTTTAGGACAACTGTTAATGACATTAACAGTTCTAAAAACGTTTGTCTCTATTAATGAAATTTGTCTCTCTTTCATCTTTTCCCTTAATTGGGATAATATTTCAGCAAAAACAATTATATGCATTGGAAGGAACTTTTTTCAGAGTGCACATAAGTTTGTAATGTTGTCATCTTGATAGCACAGTAATCTTCCCCATCTGCTTTCCCTTTCTGTACATTTGTCCTGTTTAGTCCCACTGAACACACTGATTATGTGAGCATATGTACAGATGAACATTTGTGCACATACTGAAATTTGTCCCTATATACTTGTTTCTTTTTCTTTAGAATAGAAGGAATGTTTTCCTTTATGTATAGTTTATCTACGAACAAGCATTTTCTTGCTTGGTCATTTTCTCTCTATTTGCAAATATACACAATTATTTCCAACGAAAGCTTTAACAAGACAGCATTTCATGAGATTATGTAAAACATTATTACCTCTTCCCAGTATGCAGTAGTTCAGATAGTATGTGACATATTGGTGAGTGCTTATGCAGCAATTTTACTTAAGGTTGTTATATATAAGTATGTACACATCACATGCACACATGCATGCATACAGGCATATTTTATTTATTTATTATTTACTACATTTTATGCTGTCCATCTCCCATCTACAAGGTGACTCTGTGCCACTCTGGAATATTATTATGAATAGCTGGTAGCTTTTACAAAAGGATGCACACAATTATTGTATGCATGCTTACAATATTTTTGTTTGGAAAGGTGAATAGGGAAGGTTGATGAGGAAATGTAAGGCAGTGCCTGAGTTAGGAACATGTTTTGTTCCTAATTGTCTTTAACCTGCATTTTTGTTTAAGTTGGACTGCCTATTACTACAAATGGACTGCCTATTACTAAAACTGACAGATTGAGTTCCTTCCTTGAGCTGGTGAAGCATTGAAGTTGTGCAGTACTTTCTGGAATTGTTGAAAACAGGCTATATGTTAAAAACGTGTGGCTTCAGTGATACCTGAAACCATAGCACAGCTTCAGTGCTTTGTGGGTTCAAGGAAGGCAATGCTGTCCACCATTTTTAATAATAGGTAGCCCATTTGTATCTAGGGGTTGCCTTTAAGTTGGACGTTCTTAATCTGGACACTGTTTGTATGCATGTAAAAGAAATGGTTTAGCATTTATTAGGTTTCAGTGAGTATAGTTCCATAGCCCTGGGGGAAAAATAACATTATTATATGTCATCAAATTAGATAAGTTACACCAAGAGATTTTGAGTGACTTAATGTCCTTAAGGCTGAAAAGGACTTGAAGCTGGATCTCCCCACACCCAGCATAACAATCTAATGCCCCAGAGATCCTTATCGCACTGCCAGAAAGCTTTTTAAACTCAAGAAATTCTCTAAAGCAATTTCAGTTAAGACCACATCAGCGGTGGGTTGCTCCCGGTTTGGCCCGGTTCTGCGAACCGGTAGCAGTGGTGGCAGGAGGCTCCGCCCACCTGCCTGTGCATGCACAGAAGCATCACGTGCATGAGCGCGCGCACGAACTGGTAGGAACGGGTTTTAGAACCCACTACTGGACCACAAGACTAAAATAGAAAAGGAGATTTTGTTTACAAGCAGAAATTATTTATGCATGGATCTTGACTGAAAATTTTCTGTCAGATTCCTTATGTGCAGATTTATATGAAGCCTAGTGAGCCTTTATCTTTTAAAAGCAGTGATAGATTATGATAATAACAAGAGAGAGATTGTGATTCTCAAAGATAAATCTGTTTATCTGAATGTCCAAAACCCCAGAGAGCCAACACAACCTATCTGGCCTCTAGGCAACACACCTACAAGTACTCAAAGGCTAGTACTCAGTTTACTATATCACTCTTTCCCTATTTTACTACAGCTTTACTACAACTACTACACGGCTTCTCTATGTAAGCCCTACTTCTGAAGAACAGTAACTTTTCTATTTGCTTTTTAGGCTGCTTCGGGCTGTTTTAGTTTCCCAAACGAGCACAAACCACCTTCCCTCTGATTCCCATGCCAACACCACCATACTGGGCTGTGTCTCTACTCAGCTTTTATAGCCACACATTACTGGGCTATAGGTGCTGGCTATTTTGCAGGCAGCCTGTCCTCTGACACTGAAGGAGAGTATAAAAGGAGCATGTGTTTTTCCCAGAAAAAGTCATTAATAGGGAAACATGAACATCTGTTGCAAAATTGATGTTTACTAAGACAGAGAAATCAAAACAACATTTTGCCATTGTAGAACATTGAAGTTTTGAGTAATTCTACTATCTTCAATTAATACACGAGTGTTGAAGAGTCAGGGAAAAAAAGTACCAACAACTTCAAAATAAGGAAATTGTTTAATTCCGTTGTTTAGATAGATACAGTATAAAGCTGCTGGTTATTTTTTTCCTCCTTTTTAAAACCAAATTTGAATTTTAAAATTGGCATTTAAAACACTGCCAGAGTTGTGGGGGAAACATACTATGATACCCTTATCTGACTAACAAAGACAGTCTAATGGTTCTTTACTGTTCACCTGGTTTGTTCTTTTTTCTCTTTCTTTATCTTCTTCTGTAACCCTTCTTTTTCTCCTTTAGCATTCATGAATAGTGCACTTCAAATATGCCCCGTAGAAGAGGTATGTCTTTTCTCACTTCCCCACCTGGTGCTTTGCTTCTATAAATTTTAAATGGTGCAATTAGAATAATTTGCTGCTGCATAATCAAACAAGATTTTCCGCTAAATCATGTTATCTGGAGAATATTCCTTCTAATTTCCTATTGTTTTAATTATATACGATAAATGCAAATGATTTCATTCAAATAAAATTTCAGTTATTTTAATAAGATTTATAATGAGAAAATCTATAGTTAAGTTATTTTACATAATGAAATGTGCTTTAATATAACTACCTAACATAAGCATTAATTTTTTATTAGTAGTACGGTAATATTGCCTGAATCTTACTGAGTTTATGCTTGGAATTATTTTATTACTGGAAATGCCCAGTCTACTTTTTGCTTGTCGTTTGAAAGCACAGACATGAAATGGGGCTCTCAGAAAAGTAGAACAAATTGATAGAGCCAATCACATATTCTTTTGGTTCACATAGTATGCTAAGTCAAATCTGATGAATGTATATGATGATGGATGTAGTAAAACCTGATGAATATATATGATGGATCACTAAGTAATTTCTGATTTATAAACCAGACGTGGCTCACTTAATAATGCTAAGCTAAAGTCCATATGGTTTAATTGACTGTGTGGATATTTCTCATATCAGACTTTTTTGCCTTTGTACTAAAATGAAGTCAAATCAGGTATATGTGAATGTTAAAGACCTTAATAAATCAACCATGTACAGTATACTTATAGTTTAATTTTGTGGGACTAATTTTGAATTCTCTTTTGTCTCCTGAGCTATAAAGTATGTCTAATGAAATTTCCTTAATCTCAGAGCCATAAGAAGATGCTGATCAAATGCTGGACTCAAAAACACTTTAATCATGTGTTTTGAATTAAATAATTAATTAATGATTTTTTTGATAATCACCTATGGATAGTAATCATTTCTGAAGAATTTTGGGAAACACACATTTAAATATTACGTTAGCAGTGGTAAAAAATTAATTGTCTGCTTTTTTTAAAAAATTAGCTTCTCGGACAACTTATCACAGTGAACAGCAAAGAGAAAGAAGGTATGGTAATAATCACTCCTTCATTTGTAATTATTCTATCAATAAAATAAGTATAAGAAGTGACATATAAATGAAAATGTTGTTATAGGCTAGAGTATCTAAATGTTGCACTGGGTATCTTTTATTACATGTGTTTAAAAATGAGTCAATAAATAGATTTAAATATGTTTTCTTTGGAAATTGTATTTTAAAATCAATTTTCTCTCCTGTGGCATATTCATTGGACTACATTAACTGAAATATGAGACTTGGGATTGGAAGAACTCATACAAAGTTTCAAGTACTTTGTTCTTTTATTTATTTAATTTCTATTCTTTCTGTCTGATTCTTCAACAATCAGGATGGCATCTAGTGATTAAAACATAATGTAAGTTAGACTAATAATACAATTAAAATGAATATTGATATTAAAAGTTTATAATAAATTAATAATTACAGCCTTGATAGAAGACAAGTGACTATCATTTTCCAAAATATTGGGGAAAGTAGTAGGTGAAAGAGTTTGCTATGTGTACGGATGCTGTTATCACAAAATGATAAATCAAATCCTTTGAGATTGGACATACAGGATACTACTGATTTTTGTGGACTCTACAATATTTTATATGTTGTGGCAATCCACGCCTTAGATGCCCAAAATTAGGTTGGCTGATTGTTTAGAGCAGGCATGGCCAACCTGCAGCTCATGGGCCTTATATAGTGTGGGACAGCTACTAATGCAGCCCCACGAGGTAATAAAACATATAGAAAAATAAATGAAGTTTGTTATTCATATACATTAACTATATTACATATTTTATACGCGGCCCAAGACAGTTCTTCAATGTGGTATGGGCAAACCAAAAGCTTGGACAACCATGTTTAAAGCAAATCTATGGATATTTCAAAAATTCAAAAATTGAATTATAAGAATGTTGGAGATTTTATTGGCCTCTTAGATATAGGCAACAAAAACATAAGGTGGTAAATGGACTTATCTATGGGCACTAATGTGTTGAAGAATGAGAAAAGGTGTTTCCCAGCAACTGAATTAGAAAAGCCCAATCTCTTTCCAAATACCGTGTAATCATAAATTACTGAATTTGGTCCTATTCTTTTCCCCCCCATCCAGACGCCCTGAAATCACAATAGTTGCAGCTGAGCCACTTGGACCATCCTCCTGGTTTCCAGGTGGAAACCGTGTCCCTCAACAAGGGCTACTGTTCCAGTCAACTCATAGCCAGACGCCTTGGAGAACCACTGAACTTGTTCCAGCAGAGGTGAGGAAGCACAGAATTTCCTTCTTGGTTCAAGTTGATGTTTGTTTGAGCATTATAATGTAGTGAAATAACTGTAGTATCAGAATTCATGAACAGTGAGTTCAGGAGAAGAAATGGCGAACTGAAGAGGCCCAAAATAGAACTGATGATTATGGCATAATAAAAAGCCAGCAGGTAGACTGGCTTTTGAAATTCCTCTCTGAACAAGAAGAGAACTTGAGATTGCCATAAATTCTTCAGACAATTGTTTCTCGCGAGGCAACTATGAGACTGCAGTCTCTGGCAATTTGGAGGTCTGGGAGATAAGGGAATACAAGTAGTTCTTGACCGTTCATTTAGTAACCATTCAAAATTACAACAGCACTGAAAAAAGTGACCTTTTTTCCCACACTTATGACCATTGCAGCATCCCCCTGGTCACATGATCAAAATTCAGATCTTTGGCAATTGGTTCATATTTATGATGGTTGCAGTGTTCTGGGGTCATGTGATCACCTTTTGTAACCTCCTGACAAGCAAAGTCAATGCAAAAGCCCGATTCATTTAACAGCTACTAATGTACTAATTTAACAGCTGCAGTCATTCACTTAACAACTGTGGCAAGAAAGGTGGTGAAATGGGGCAAAATTAAAAACACTTAACAACATAAATTTTGGACTCAATTATGGCTGTAAGTCAAGGACTATCTGTAGTCATTTTGCTCTAACCCCAGTTGATGCCTTCAAAAGATACTGGGTTTACATACTTCCTTTATTAATCAGTATTGGAAATTGCTTCTTAGCTGCTTTTCAGTTATTAGGAACCTTTCCATCGACAAATTGAGTGTCGACCCTCCTGGGTAAACCAAATAGGAAACATGACTAGATGAGCTAAATCTACTTGATTGCAAGGCTACATTAATAGAGTCTGAAAGTACAAACTTTGCATCCTCCACTTTTAACTGCTTGCTCCATTAGGGTGGGTCCTTCCTCAGTTTCCTCAGAGCATAAAGTGACTTGGGCTGTTATTTGATTGTTTCCTAAGCAACATCTCTTCTCCCCTTTCTTCAAGGTCACCCATGTATTCCATTACATTGAGTTTCCATCAATCCTTAGCAAAATACATTTTAAATACAAGTTTACAGCTTTAATTTTTTTTTCTGGAATAAACAGCAAAAGAGTGCAACTTTTATGGAAAAAGTAAACCTTTGATTTTTAGAAAGTTACAAACGGATTAAGGGTCCAGGTAACTTGTGAAATAAGATTTTAGAATTAATTATAAGAGTCCTCCTCATGGGAAAATGCTTTGGTTTTGATTTTTTTTTTTAAATGATACGATAGGATTTTGAGGCTTGGACGTTAGAGGGAACCAAAAAGAACAAATATTACCATTAAAGGAGAAGAATTCTTAATTTTGACTTACTAATACAGGATGGAGCAAAATATTTTAACATTCAACACATTAAAGGATACTTTTTGAACAATGGACGCAGAAGTTAATTTTAAGAGTGTCTGCTTCTACAGATAGATTGTGTTTAAAAGATGTTATGGAAGAGGAACAAGTTTTACCGGACATTGAACTGAAGCTGATTTGAAGGTGAATTTGAAGATTTAAATGACAAAATGATATGAAAAAAGATTTACATTTTGCATACAAAAGAAATCAGCTGACGCCTTAATAATTAATAAGGATATATATCAGTAGTGGGTTCTAAAACCCTTTACTACCGGTTCATGCGCGCGCATGACGTTTCTGCGCATGCGCAGAAGCATCCCAGGCGGGTGGGTGGAGCCTCCTGCCGCCACCGCTACCGGTTCTAAGAACCGGTCCGAACTTGGACCAACCCACTACTGATATATATATATATAACAAACCAAGAGAGTGACCTGGATAATTTTCCTATATTGTATTTATAAAAGATGTTTGTTAAGGCATTGAAGAATTTTGGGAGAAAAAAACAAAGAATGAACGAAAAGAAAAAGTTTTAGAGCAGGGGTGTCAAACTGGCGGCCTGCAGGCTGGATGTGTCACACGCAAGCCACACCCACCCTGGCTCTGCAAAGGCAAAAAAGTCACGATACATCACGATATGTCACGTGACGTGATAGAGTTTGACACCCATGTTTTAGAGCATTATTTGAAGGGACTAAAGATTAAGATTCTTAAAAGTAGAAGGAATATAAAGTTGGTTTATGTAATCATGGTTAGAACAGATGTTGTTATTTCTGATACCTCTTAATGTACATTAGCTGATCAGGACTGAAATGATGAGATTTTAAGGATTTCTTTTTAGGTAATAGATGGTATATGGGAAAAAAGAATATGTTATATTTTAAAAGTAGGTAACAAGTTAACTAAAATTGTTTATGCTTGTGATGAAGGGGGACATCATTTCTTTATTTCTTTTCTTTTTGTTTGTCATATTATTATTTTTTCTTTTCTATTGTTTTGTATTTCCTTTTCCTTTTTTGGACCTCCCCCCCCCTTTTTTTTTCTTTTAGTTTGTATTAGTTTTTTTATCACAGTTGGAATTTTAGTAAAATTACTATTAAAAAGCATTTAGGACATGGACTAGGATTTTGTACATTTATAAATGCTGAATTTTTAACATGAATAGTGTGTACATTTGGTATTTTTATTTTTCAGCCACCTTCATATGAGCAGGTAATCAAAGAGATCAATCAAGTGCCAATCATCCCAGCCAGCAATAATAATGCTGCCTGTGCTGCTAATTCTAGATGTACTACTACATCTTCAACACAGACTGACTTTCCAGAAGAGATAATCAGCAATTTGCCAGCAATAAATGTGAAAAATAACCTGTCCTTTATCTCTGAATGCAAAAATAATCCAGGTATATTGCCGTTAATTTTAGTTTGATGATGTTTAAAAGGATTGTTTTGGATAGAATATATATATTTTATTTTGATAGATGTATTATGCAAAATATATGTTGAATTGGTTTCAGCTATTATTTGTGTGGATTGACACAAAAGTCCTATAACTGAAATAAGATGGCATTGGTAACATGTAATGTATGCCACCAGGGCACACTCATACAATTAGATTTTCAGAAATGAAATGGTACTGGACTTTTATTTAGATACTCAAGCTTAGATGTTGACATAGATATTGAGTATTGGGTAATTGAAAAGTACTGGGTAATTGAAAATCTAGGAGAATATAAGTCAAAAATACTTTTCAGAAGTTATAAATTTATAAAAAAATAAGCTATAAAATATGAACTCAAGGAAAAGATCTTTCTTGCCCATAATATTGAAACCTGAAATTCCAAACTTCTTCCAAACTGAAAAGTAATTTAAGTAACTTAAAGAAATGAAAAAAATATTTAGCCAAAGACTACTACAAAGAACATATTTTGCAAACTGATTTTTCTGGGGGAAAAAAAGTACAGTAATTTTTATTAACAAAATTTCAGTGCCAATCCAATCCCGAAGGTGTATATCTCAACATTGTCATAAAAAATCCACCCACAACACATTTTGTATCCCACCAGTAAAGCAATCCATCAATGTTACCATATGTATAGTTGGTGATCTCCAATTATCATGATTGAAATGACAAAAAATAGTTTAAAGAATCTTATTTACACAAACTGTTTATCAGCAAGTAAATTCTAATGCACAGACAATTACTTTAAAGCTCATATCTGGTTAAGATATAGTAGTGAAAAATAAACATGTATAGGCTTAGTTAAGATATAATCTAATTAAAGCTTTTTCCAAATTAAATAAATTCTAGCTTATGAATGAATTATCTGAGTCATTTATATTTGTATATAAGTAAAGAGCTTATGAAGCATATTTTATTGGAATTTATGGCACAGTTATTTTAGTAGATACTGACCAAAGTTTGAAAGGCAATTTTTGCATATGTTTTCAAAATATGCTTGAACACAATGTACAATTTCTATAAGTTCTTATGTGAAAGTAATTTTATAATCTATTTGCTTTTAGCACTGATATCATATTCTGCAGATAATTGAACTGATTCTATGACTGTGGGACGATTCTGTGCAATATTTATTTTAAAAACGATTAGCCTAATGCAGTGGTTTTCAACCTGTGGTCCATGGACCCCTGGGTAGAGATGTAAAATTTCCGGAAATTTTGAAGCTCGGAAAAAAACCTGTTTTTTTCCGGGTTTTTTGGGGAAAAAATGGAAATTTTCAGAAAAATTGAAAAAAATGCTACATTAGCACTTTTTTGTCTTTTTAAGATTGAAAGTCATTCTGTTTACTTTAGGAACATAAAATATGACTATGGACAATTTGACTTGGCATAAAATTATCACAACTAGCATATTAAAAATATAGTGTAGCCAAACAATTATCACAAACAGAATTTACTTTTTTATAATATTTATTTGTAACAAAGGGAGCAACAATCTCCTGAACTGCTTACTAGTTTATGTGGAACAGCCAAAAAGCTTCCACAAAACAATTTTCAAAACCAAAAGTAACAATTTTTCATATTTCCTCTCCACAGTATTAAATAAAAATAAAAATAAAACCCCCATTCTCATAAAAAGAATTCCTATTTCTTGTTACAATAGCAGCACCTGCTAAAGGAAGAAATGCATACTGTTCTTGCAGTGGAGGGTTCAGTTTGTTACCTTGGACTTGCTTGTCCTCACTCAGTGCACAGAAATTAGAATAATCTGATATACATTTTTTTTAGAAATGATTTGGAAAATATTTGAACACCCTGTCTTAAAATATTTTATTCATCATGTTAAAATAAAATATTCCACAATGTTTTTTTTTCTTTTTTCAATTTTTCCAATTTTTTGGAAAAAAACAAAAAAGCCTTCAGGAAAAAAATGGGAAAAATGTTTTTTTTTCCGAATTTTTCTGGTTTTTTTCCGGGCCTTCACATCTCTACCCCTGGGGGGATGTGATGTCATCAGAGGGAGTCTGTAAAGGCCTGAAGAAATGTTATTTAAATTATGAGTTAAGTCTTGGTGGTCTGTGACCATGGTCCGTGGCCACAAAATGTATTTAAAGGTGAGACCGTGGTGAAGAAAAGGTTGAGAACCACTGCCCTAAGATGTTATTTGATGCTGCAATATTTCAATGAAACCTATTGTATATGTATATTGCTTTTTTACAGCTATACATATTTCTCAGAAGCCACCCAGACCTCCATCAACTCTGATAAACAGCAATCTTCCCATAAATGAACAACTCTTAGTTATTTTAGAAGACCAGACATCTCGAGAGAAGTCTAATGCTGCAGTATGTCCTGTGCCAAAACCAAGATCAAAGGGCAATCTGAAACCAGTGGCTAAAGACAATCAAACAAACAATCAGGAACAAACGAGCCCATCAAGGAGCGAAAATGATGAGTTAACTAATCCTTTGATGTTCCTACTAGACAATAGCCTTAGGGAAAGTCATATAGTAATGGACAGCATGGATACAGACAACAACCAAAGTAACATATTATCACGGATTAAATCATTTGAGATGCAAGGGAACGTTGAAACTTCAGGACTAACCAAGAAACCAGAAGCATCTCCACGCTCATTAGGCCCCAAACCTATCATTAGTGCAAAAAAGCCTGTAGTGGCACCAAAGCCAGGCGTTAACAGAGCATCGGGAGAATGGGAGTCTTGGACAGAAAACAAGCAAAAAGTTGCCTCCCAAGAGAAGCCCCTTCAGACTGAGGAAGTTAGGAGCAACGTTATAACCAAGCCTGAATTGCCAAAGAAGCCAACATTAGTGACTGCAAAGAGTAATAGCAATGGGCTCCTTAATTCAGGAGGTGGATCAGTTTTAGAGAATATTGATGGGCAGAGAAAACTTCCCATTCCTGCTCCTAGGCCACTTCTTCCCAAGAAGTCAGTCTCTTTTGAAAGTCCTTCTCTTCCTATGCTTCCCCTGAAACCAACAAGTACTGTTCCCAAGCCCTCTATAGCTGCCCAATCAAATGCCTTTAGATCCCCAGTGGAGGGTTGTCCAAGCAGTGTTGCAGCATCTCCAACACAAAATATTACTTCTGCAGAAGGAGATCTGATCAGCTTTGACGACGATGTTTTATCCTTTAACCCTGTCAAGGCTGTTCAAGAAATTTCTCATTCAGAATCAGGTAAGTTTTAAAAAGAGAAAATGAGCTTTTGTAAAAAAAAAAACCAAAAAAAAAACAGTTTCAGGTTGTATAGTAAATGCAGGTGCATTTCAATAGCAACATTAGTATGTATATAAAAATTATGAAACCAAAACTCATTCATCTACAAATGTTTCTGTCTATAATGGATTTGGTCGGATGCACTGGAGAGTTTTCCAGTTGAGGTCTATGGTATCAAATCAATGCCTATTAAATATTACAGTATTGCTATTTGACTTTATCCTCCAAATACATGGTTTGCAGAATTACTGGATTTTTGTTTGTTTGTTTGTTACTATCTTCCATGTTCTCCAAGGTAACAGAAATGTGATAAAAGTAGATGCTATTAATTTGAATTACATAGGCCAAAGACTCTAGATAAGCTTTCAGATTATAGCCACGATTGGTTTGTGTGCTTAACTTTAAGGAAGCTGTATTCTGGAGTGGCCCTCCTTATCTTTGATTTCTTAGAAAACACGTGCTTGAATTACAGCAAAGGAAAACATTGTTTTGAAAATACTATTGCCACATCTAACAGTAAATACTGTAAATTGCAAGAAGTTTCTGTAAATGTTTGAAACTGGGTAACATTGGGTCAGGAACTCCACTCCTGAGTAGCACTGATGATGTTACCTAGTTTGGGTAATGAAACGCCAAGGACCTCTCATTTCAACCCTGAGCTACATTCTCCTCTATTTTATTCTTTCTGTTCTGCTGTCATTATTCCTTTTGTTGCTTATTATCTGGAACCCCTCCAATTCTCATTACACCTTTTGTGCTTATTTATCTGGATCCCCTGCACCATTTTGCATATTTGAAGGGGAGGGAAAGACGATATATAGTATTATATAATATATTTTATACTATCTGGTATAGTAGTAAACTTTTAATATTTTTTTTCAGATTGTTCTTAAGGTATAAGCATGCACATATTTGCCTTGGTATATTTCATAATAATTTGCTTTCCAATTTCTCAAATCCTTTCTCATTAAAATTTGTAAATATTTGGTCTTCTTTGAATTATGAAATTTTAGTTATTTCAAATACTGACAGAATTATCCTTGTTCAGAATTTACAACAAATAGAACTGAACATTAGTCTGTAACTGAACAGAAAAAACAGGCACTGGCTAATGGTTGATTTTTTTGAAATTCAGTTCAATTATTTTTTATTAGACTTTCATAAGGCTTGCATAAAAAATGCTAAGTTTGAGGTCTGATAATAACATTGAGGAGCTATGTACCAGAGAGGTTAAGAGCTAAATAAATGTACTTGTATGAGTTTACAATCATGTCAAACTCAAATTGTTGCAAGAGTGATTGCAATTCTGGGAATCACTGTGAACACATTTGAAATTTAATAAGCTAATTATTGTTACTAGAAATGCAGGTGGAACATACTGACACTGATAATTAGCTGATATAAGTACTATATTAGCCTTAGTAAATTTTTAACTCTAGAATAGTAGAAATAGACTACTTTTGTGTAGATCTGTGTATATTAGAAATACAGTTTTATATACTGATTTATGAAAGATTTTCAACCAGTATATAGCAAAGGTCCCTGTGAAAGAAGAATTTTATTATGTTAATAATAATAATAAAATATATTAATAATATATTAATAAACAATGTTTATAGGCAGATTTTTAAAGTAGATCAATAGTGCTTTATTTATACAAAAATAAAATGGTACATAGAATGAAAGTTACAATTTACTTCAAAAACTATAGAACTCGTTTGTGAATTTAAAACCAGACATTCCTGCAGTTATTTCCATCCCATCAACATGACCAGCTATGGGGGTGAAAAATTATAATTATGAGAATAGTTCTTTCTTTCTGTTTGGTGTGATTCATGTGGTAGCACTCAAGCTGAGTTGATAGGGTGATTGACTGAAGAATTCACATATCCTCTCTCAAAACTTTCTGGACTTCACCCTCTGGTCCAGCGGTGGGTTGCTCCCGATTCGGCCCGGTTCTTAGAACCGGTAGCAGCGGCAGCGGGAGGCTCCGGCCACCCACCCGGGACACTTCTGCGCATGCGCAGAAGCGTGCGCATGAGCGTACACGCAAACCGGTAGCAACGGGTTTTAGAACCCACTACTGCTCTGGTCCCACCTCCTGTTCTGGGGTATTGGCTTGGTAGTTCCTGCTGCCACCAACTCTGTTCAAGAGGTGAGAGAAAGAGGCATTGTGGCCTTGTAACCTCCCCTTTAACTTTGTGTGTGAGCAAGAGAGTTGGCAAGTAAGAAGGTAAAAATAAGAATACGAGAGTAATTGCACCTCCTGGTCATATAGCATCAAGACAAGTGACTAGAGGTGGTGTCATTCCACTTCCACACTGGGAGAAAGACCTCACAAGAGTAAATTAAAAAATCTTACATGTGTATGTGTGTGTACATATAAATTTATATAAACTTGTGGCCTATGTATTGTTGCAAGAGCTAGTGTACTGAGCTGGTGAATTACACCAGCTGGCAGATAATTTAAACTCAAAAATTCAATAGACCACAAGATGGTACTGATCTGATCTTTTGTTTCCAGATTAAGCACAACAATTGCTCCCTGGAACTCCCTAGAACAGTGATGACGAACCTTTTTTTGCTCGGATGCCAAAAGGGTGCGCGTGCGATAGCGCACGCGGGTGTGCCCACACCCATAATGCAATGCCCTCCCCCGCCCATGTGCACACAACCCCATGCTGCCCCCCCCCGCACATGCGCACAGGGCTCACTGAAGCCTCCGGAGCCTGTGGATGGCGAAAAACGGACCCAACGGCCCAACCGGATGTTCGGAAACGAACTTCCAGTTGGGCCGTTGGGTCCGTTTTTCACCATCCACAGGCTCCAGAGGCTTTCCTGAAGCCTGGGGAAGGTGAAAACGACCTCCCCCCGCCCTCCAGAAGGCTGAAAATCAGCTGGCCAGCACGCACATGCGCACTGGAGCTGACATAGGGCAACGCCTCGCGTGCCCTCAGATATGGCTCCACGTGCCACCTGTGGCACGCATGCCATAGGTTCAGCATCACGGCCCTAGAGAATAACACTTTTCCCTACTCGGGAAAGAGAGGGTCTGGTGCATTTGCCTTTTCTTTCTGTGAACAAAGTCAATGCTTCCCAATGTATATTCATTGTCTTAGTAACCGGCTGTCATTCCTGTGAATGTGGACTGGCATCATCACATTCAGCATTATGGGAAATCTGATTATCAAGTTGCTGCAGGCCTATGCAGAACTGAAGAATGAGATAACTGGCAACGAAAAGAGGCTTTTGTAGCCTTTCAATGTGAAGCCAGATATGACAGATGTTATGTGTGTTTTGGAAAGCTTGATAGGAAGTAAAAAATAATAATAAACCAAGAAAAACATCAAATTGCCAAAAAAAGCAAGGTCAGCAGCCAAAGAATGTTCAGGGCAAATTGGAAAAAAACAACAACAACAACAACCTGAGAATGAATGTGAGTGAAATGCTCTGTTTGGAGGGAAGCGGTCAAGCCCCTAATAGCAGTTCCCAACCAAGGAAGCAGGATTCACACAATCTTATTAATCAGGTTTAATGCAAGAGTTAGATTGAAAAATCTTGCAAACTAATTTTTTTTTAAAAAAAATACTCATTTATTATTGAACCTTTTAAGGAGAGGCTTGTGTGAGTTATTTGAATTTAATTCTTCAAATTCCGTAACTGATTGCGGATGCCACACATAACAGATAAAGCTGAAATGTCCATCTGTTCCTCATTTGCAATACTTTGAAAGACAGCCTTATCTTTATTAGGCTGGAATTCCCTTTCTGAAATGTACTGTAAACTTTAGACTGTGGTTGGTGTAGGTATTTCTTTCAGCATACAACCCTAGATTTCTATGAGCATTACTGATGTTTCCTCTTGAATGGAAACAGAATAAAATGCGGTGTTTGGCATTTTTCTTAGATCTTACCAATTTGCCATCCAAAGCTGAATCTGCAAAAGAGCAACCAGTTCAGCCAGCTGTTGTGCGTAAACCTACTGTAATCCGAATCCCATCTAAACCAGCAAAAGGTAATATCCATAATATCCATAATATCCATCCATCCATGCATCTGTCCATCCATCCATCCATCCATCCATCCATCCATCCATCCATCCATCCATCCATCCATCCTGTATGAAACATATGATCTTGAAAAAGCTATTTTTGCCTAAAGTTGTTTTTGATAAAACATATTTACCTCAAAGGATGATTTTTCTAAATTTTAGACAAACCCCTGAAAAAAGAAATAATATTTTAAAAACTTGTAATCACAAATACAATCCTCCCTCTCTCTTCTTGCTAAACCTGGCTTGCCAATTCTAAATAGCAATAGCAGTTAGACTTATATACCGCTTCATAGTGCTTTACAGCCCTCTCTAAGCGGTTTACAGAGTTAGCATATTGCCCCCAACAATCTGGGTCCTCATTTTACCCACCTCAGAAGGATGGAAGGCTGAGTCAACCTTGAGCCGGTGAGATTTGAACCGCCGAACTGCAGCTAGCAGTCAGCTGAAGTAGCCTGCAGTGCTGCACTCTAACCACTGCGCCACCTCGGCTCTAAATGAAACAAAACGAGAGATTTCATACATGTTCAGATATTTATATATGTGTACTTAATTTTGGAATTCAGGTTTCCTTTTCTCAAGGCTCAAGTAAACCATCATGAGCCCATTAGAGTTGGGCAGCTAATCAAATAAATAATAATTCAATACTTACTCCCCTCCCTCCTTCTAGGAGGAACAGAAAAAAAGTAGGGAAAACCAGAATGGAGATAGCAGTGACTGCCATATCTGTACTGGAAGAAAGAGAGAGAGAGAGAGAGAGAGAAAAGAAAGAAAGAAAAAGAAAGAGAGAGAGAGAGAGAGAGAGAAATAAAGAAAGAGAAAGAAAGAAAGAAAGACAAAGAAAGAAAGAAAGAAAAAGAAAGAAAGAAAGAAAAAGAAAGAGAAAGAAAGAAAGAAAAAGAAAACTGGCTAGAATTAAGGCAAGGGAAAGAGGTAATTGGGTAGAGAAACAAAACAAACAAAAAAGCCTTGTTAAGTATTAAAATGAGTTAAATTTTACATGGCAAGCAGCCTGTCCCAAACTTATTTGACAGGTTTCCAGCATGAGTATCTGTAGTGATCTGCATTTCTCAATCATGTACTCTTAAAAACAAATTCTTTTCTTGAATCAGTGTTTTTCAAACTTGGCAATTTTAAGATGTATGGACCATCTCTGGCTGGAAATTCTGGAAGCTGGAATCCATACATTTTAAAGTTGCCAATTTATACTTAACAAAGAGGTTGTCAGGGTTCCAAGTAACAACCCCAAAGCAATCAAAACTCTGAGGCCTAGAGTTTCCTCAAAGCATAATTTTATTTGGGATGTCATATTGGCACAGGCTGGTGAAAACACGACTCTGAAGGACCCAGGTTTTTTCCCACCCAAATCAAAATCCAAAGTTCTTGCCCCCAGGTCACATGTCCACGTGGTCCAATCAGGTCGCAGTCCCAACTCCAAATGGCTTTGGTCCACGCCCTTCCAACACCTGGTAGAGCGTCCCTGGCTCCCACGGGAAATAATGCTATTTTGGCTACACATCCCCCAGCTATCTCTACCTCCCCCCTCACGTTCCCACAGCTCCACCTGGCCTTGCTGTGGCAGCCCTGAAGATGCTCCCAAAATGGCTTCAGGGCTGACAGAGGTACTCCTCAACATACAACAATTTGTACAATAACTGTTTGAAGTTACAACAGCAGCCCCCAACATTTTGGGCACCAGGGACCGGTTCCGTGGAGAGAAGTTTTTCTATCGATTGGAAGGGTGGTGGTTACGCGTTCTGACTGCATCCCACAGATGGGACTTTGCTTCTTTGTGCTGCCTGGTTTCTGACATGACACGGCCTGGTGCCAGTCCACGGAACGGGGGCTAGGGACCCCTGAGTTACAAGGTCACTGAATAAAGTTAAATATGAACTTTAATATATTAATATATATTTTAATATATATTAATATATTATTTATATATATATGTTATGTATTATTAATATTATATATTAATAA
>QLTV01003281.1:1426378-1457633 GCA_003457575.1 Thermophis baileyi | reverse complement strand
TTTCCCCACCCAGCTCACGTGGCTGGCTAAGCCACCAAGGCCTGGCGCGGCTCCATTCCAGGCCGCGCTGCCTGCAGCCTAGCTTGCTGCGGGCCTCCCACCATCCCCACCAGGCTCGCAACCTTACCTTCCTTCCACAGCTGGTGGCAGAGGGGAAGGCATGCCAGTGCCCATGAGGAACCGACATTTGGAGCAGTTTTGGAGCTTGTTAAGGAGGAGGACCGCTCTTCGGCCCCAGCCATGCATTTTCAAGCCTGGGCTATTGTAATAGCTTTTCACTCCAAGCAACCCGGGCTTGAAAACGCATGGCTGGGGCTGAGGAGCGGCCCTCCTCCTTAACAAGCTCCAAAACTGCTCCAAGCGTCGGTTCCTCGTGGGTGCTGAAAGTACCGGCCTTCAACCTAGCTGTTTCTCTGTGCCTGGCTTTCTGGATGGGTCCCCAAAGCGCTGTGCTACGAAAGACGCTCTCTCAGCAAGAGACTAGTGGAGAGAAGAAGCTGATCACATGGAGCGTTGTTCTCCGGCGACTTGTTTTCTCTGCCCCACTCTCTTGCTGGGAGAGCAAGAGAATCTTCCACAGCATAAAGCCTGTAAGTCCCATCCGGAAAGCCAGGCAGAGAGAAACAGGTTGAATCCTGTTTCTCTCTGGCGCATCACTTTCCAGACTTACCAGGACCCAAAGTGCAGTGCTGCAAAAGACTCTCTCTCTCTCCCAGCAACAGAGCAGGGGAGTGAAAACAGGTTGCTGGAGAACATGTGGAGGGCTCCATCATGTGCTCTCCAGGTCAGTGGCTGCTGCTTCTCCCCCCTGCTGCTTTTGCCTGGGAGAGAGAGTCTTTCACAGCACAGCACTTTCGCCGCCACACACCCCCGCCCGCCGCTGCCTGGAGCTACCCTTTTGCCTGCCGCTGCCACCCCCCTCCAGGCTAGCGTCTCCCGAAGCCACCTGCATTGCAGGAGCGGCAGAGACGGGGGCGGCCCGGTAAGCTTCGCGTGGCTGCGAAGCTTGCCCCCCTCCCTGCCGGGCTAGCATCTCCAGAAGCCGCCTGGAGCTCGCCTTTCACCCGACTTTTACGCTTGCTGTCAAACATCAGCCATAATACTAATTACTGTTTTGAACAATATGCAGGTTGTATTACATGAATGGCTATTTTATATCTGAAATTATGACTGAAATATTTCTGCACCTATATTGGTTCTCACTGTCAGGAAGTTTCTCCTTAGTTTTAGGTTGCTTCTCTCTTTGTTCAGTTTCCATCCATTGCTTCTTGTTTTGCCTTCTGGTGCTTTGGGAAATACATTGCCCCCCCTTCTTTCTGGCAGCCCCTTAAAAGCCTGTTGCCTATCACACTCTTGGGCAAAGCATGTGAGCCATTTCCTCCTTTCAGTGGTCCATGAAAGTACATCTATAGTATGTAGATAATAAAGTTGAAAAAAGGTGAACAACATTTTTACAGAACTATAGATACATTGAGGCTGGGTGTGACAAGGAATGGCTGGGAGGGGAGGGCCAGGCGAGGCACCCCTTGACGTGAGTGACATTGAGTTGGCCATGCCCACCCAGTCACATGACCATGAAGTCACGCCCACCCAGTCACATGACCATGAAGCCACACCCACCATCACATGACCATCAAGCCACACCCACAAAATAAGCCACGACACAGAACCGGTAGTAAAAAAATTTAGAACCCACCCCTGCTTCCTTCAATATTTAGCAGAATAGTATATTATGAAGTTACGGGAGAGTATACAATAGTAAATCAGTGTTTCTTATCATTGTGAATAACCCAAAGGAGATCTCCAGTTTTAATTTTAATCTGCTTAACAGATTGCACAAGGTAAAGTAATGTATTACATTAATTAGAAAAACAAAACAAAACAAAGTGTCAGCTATTTAACAGGGGAATCTAACAATGAAGTTGCTTCCAGTGGGATTCTAATGGTTTTAGTCAATGGGATTCTCATGTTTTAGTCAATGAGATTCTGATGTTTTAGTCAAGCCAATGCAATCCTTTTTATATTGTGTTTCCTTGATTGAAATTGTTTTACTCAATGGTTTCCTGTTTTACTCAACGGTTTCCATGTAGGATACCATTCTCATTTTATGTTCAGATAGCTAATATAATATTGCTGAGATGTATACATTTGGCATTTGAATTTCATTTTTACAGACAAGAGACTGTTAAATTGTATATTGTGTATTATGCGTAAGAATATAGTTTAATAAGAAGCCAATCACTGATCCTCTGGATCTAAAGAGAGTCTAGTAATGTCTAGTAATGGTATATGGAAATGTTTTTGGGAGACGAGGAGGAGCGAAGAGATGCTGCCTGCCTAGGGAACAGTCAGATGAGAGAAAATTAGGGATGGAACATTGTGGAGAAAATCTATCTTCATGGTCACCAGAAATCACAAAAAACTTGATGGCACATAATTAACCTAGCAATAGGTAAAGGTAAAGGTTCCCCTCGCACATATGTGCTAGTCGTTCCCGACTCTAGGGGGTGGTGCTCATCTCCGTTTCAAAGCCGAAGAGCCAGCGCTGTCCGAAGACGTCTCCGTGGTCATGTGGCCGGCATGACTAAACGCCGAAGGCGCACGGAACTCTGTTACCTTCCCACCAAGGTGGCCCCTGTTTTTCTACTTGCATTTTTACATGCTTTCGAACTGCTAGGTTGACAGAAGCTGGGACAAGTAATGGGAGCTCACTCTGTTACGCAGCACTAGGGATTCAAACCGCTGAACTGCCGACCTTTCTGATCGACAAGCTCAGCGTCTTAGCCACTGAGCCACCACGTCCCCCAGCAATAGTTTTTAATAATTCAGAGTGTATTTGTAATATAATATGAATAGAATGTGTTTTCTAATACTATGCTTTCTTCATAATTTCTAGACCCGTTCAGGGGAAAATCATACCATCTCGGCCTTCTCCACCTAAAGGGGCCCCAGGAAGACCACCACCGCCAAAATCCACCAAAATCTCATCAGATACTGATAGATTTCCACGCTCGTCATCTGATGTGACACTCCATAAGAAACCTAGCACGCTTGGATTGGGAATCAAAAAAACCAAGAGTGATGATTTTAAAAAACATGGCTCAGATTTACCCCCTCGACCCAAGCCAGGTCATCCTCTATACAATAAGTACATGGTGAGAAGATTAATTTCACTAGGGGGAGGTGTGACTTTGTACATATCATCTCTTATTAAAAGAGTAGGTAGATTGATTTTAATTGTATGAAAGTTCAGCAAATAAAATATATTTCCAGTTGCACTTTCTGGTAGCACTGGAGTTTTATAGAATTCCATCATTTTTCTCCCTTTTGGGATATAAAATTTAATATAATTTTAGTGGAATAGCAGGTAGAGTAGAGTAGAATAGAGTAGAGCAGAGCAGAGCAGAGCAGAGCAGAGCTGGAAGGGACCTTGGAGGTCATATAGTCCATCCACCTGCTCAAGCAGGAGACACTATACCATTTGAAACAAGTGGTTGTCCAGTCTCTTCTTAAAAACCTTCAATGATGAAGCACCCACAACTTCTGAAGGCAAGCTGTTCCACTGGTTAATTTTCATTGTTAGGAAGTCTCTCCTTAATTCCAGGTTGCTTCTCTCCTTGATTAGTTTCCATCCATTGTTTCTTGTCTTACCCTCTATTGCTTTGGAAAATAAGTTGACCCCCTCTTCTTTGTGGTAGCCCCTCAAATACTGGAATACTGGTATCATGTCACCCCAAGTCTTTCTTTTCTCTATACTAGCCAAATCCAAATCTTGCAACCATTCTTCATATGTTTTAGTCTCTAGACCTTTAGTCATCTTAGTTGCTTTTTTTTGAAAGTCTCAACATCTTTTTTGTAGTGTGGTGACCAAAACTGGATGCAGTATTCCAGGTGTGGTCTTACTAAGGTTTTATAAAGTGATACTAAATACTTCACATTATTTTGATTCTATGCCTGTGTTTATATTACCAAAGATTGTGCTTTTTTAGCTGCTGTCACACACTGCTGGCTCATATTTAAGTGATCATCAATTAGGATCCAAGGTCCCTCTCACGGTTACTGTTTTTGAGCCAGGTTTCGCCTAATCTGTACTTACACCTTTGGTTTTTTCTGCCTAAGTGTAAAACTGCTTTTCTCCACATTAAAATTTATTTGTTGGATAGGTTCCATTGTTCAAGTCTGTCAAGATCCTTCTGGATCCTGAGCTTGTCTTCTGAGGTGTTGGCTATTCCTGCCACCTTAGTGTCATCTGCAAATTTGATGAGTTCCCCTTCTATTCCCTCATCTAAGTCATTTATGAAGATATTGAAGAGTACTAGGCCTAAGACGGAACCTTGTGGTACCCCACAGCTTACTTCCCTCCATGTAGATGTAGTACCATTAAGGAGTAAGTACCATTTGTCATGACAATGTGGCTCTTCGACAACCCAGGAAAGGAACAAAAACCAATATGGCCCTTGCAGCAAATTGTTTGCCCTTTCCTAATGTGGACCTATGTCTTTTAGGAGTTGAACAAAACTTAATTTAAATAATAACTAACAATGTAGCTGTATGGGCAAGTATCAGGTCTTGAAACCTATCAAGTAACAAATCAGGTAATTATGTCAATGTGGAGTATTTTCCATCAGCAGTTATGCACAAAAACCTATGGGAACTAAAATGAATACAAAACCTTGTGCAAAATTCAAACCAGGGATTTCTCATTTTGTGAACAAAGAACTGGAATTAACTAGTTGTAGGATTAATGGGACAATAGTGCCATAATTCATTTGGATCCCCAAAATGAATCCCAGAAAAGAAAATGACATGCAATACTTGAATACATTTTCATGACAAATAGAAAAAGCATGAAAATGTATATTAGATCATCAAAAGTTATTTTTGACTGAAATGTGAATAATTTGTTTCAAGCTTCCTGTGCATCATGGAATTGCTAAAGAAGACATTTCATCTCAAAATGCTGGACATCTCTCTTGTAAGGTAATGCTGATTTCTACATCAAAGGAAGTGTGTGTGTGTGTGTCTGTCTGTCTGTCTGTCTGTCTGTCTGTCTGTCTGTCTATGTGTAATATGTTTAGTCATCTAACTTTTTATAATTTTGAAGTGTGGAAATGTACTTTTTTTTCTGGTGGATCAAGTTGAAAATACCTACATAGAATGCAAAAATGGAGAAGAAACTGGCAAAGTTCATTTATCTCAAATGCAGATAATAACTCCCCTGAGTGTGCAAAGCAAACAGCAGGTATAAATTTTGATAATTAAACACTATTCTAGGCATACAATATTGCCTGGAATACATATCCCAATCCCAAATATAATTTTTGCAGCATAGTAAGGGTCTGTTAAGTATTTTATCATGTTGGACTCCTTCAAAGATTTAATAAGTGTCCCTTGGATGACTGAGGTGGCATATGAACTGAATAAACAAAACATCTTCCAAAAACATGTTGCGTTTTAGAGCAGTAACTATTTATCAAAGGGATTCAGTGTTACTGTCACTGCTATAATGTTAGCATCTAGAAGAATTAGAAAATATGAAAAACAAGGAGGAAAGAATCTTACTTGGGAATATTTAAAAGTACCCAAAGCAGATTATGCAAAGGTGATTTTGTTTTTAATGATGTACATGCTGTATTGGCTTATTAATTTTCAATAGGATTGGCTGTATTAAAATCCAAATTGATTTCCCTTAGCGTTTGGGGATTTTGAATTTGAAATCAGTGAAGAGAGTACTTTAACTCAGCAATCGATGTTCCAAATATCAGTTCAGTGGCTCGAGAAATGATAGAATATCAGTTATTTGTAATTTCCAAATCTGTTGTATTTTTAAGGATTCAGCTAATATGCAGAAGATTAGTGATTCAAGTGTTCCTCATGCAATAGTGCTGCATAATTTCACAGCAGGTAAGAAGTGACATCAGAGTAAATTGAAATATAGTTTTGCTTTTTGAACGATTCTTAATATACTTTGGTTTACTTTCTGCAGCATGCTAAAACTTGAATCCCTTGGTCATCCTGATTTTCAAGCTTGTTAGTTGCCATGTCCTGACATTAAATTCAAAGCCTTTTGCTTCTGGCATATTCCTTGGTGTGAAGATTGGTGGGGACAGAAATATTAGCAGATGCTTGAAGCCTCTGTCCTCAATGATTTCAATTTCATTTCTTTTTACCTTTCTGCTTAGGTTGCTTTCTTCTCCTCAGAGAGTCTCATCACTGTCTTTTTGTACTCCTTAGTAAAACTCAGAGCATTGACCTTTAATGCTGTTAGCTGCCTGTTCCTTTGCCCTATATTTATGTAATGTACTGTAGCTACCAGAAATAGAGCTTAGCCTAAATGAGATTTTATTTTTGCTTTGGTAAATGAGCTACCAACTAAACCAGTTTTATTTTTAATTTTTACGTAGAGCATACTGATGATTTGGACCTTAGTACTGGGGACACAGTTTTTCTTCTGGAAAAAATAGATGATGAGTGGTACAGAGGGAAATGCAAGAATCGTACTGGGATTTTTCCTGCTAGCTTTGTCAAAATTATTGTAAGTATATTTATCATTCCAAGTGAAATATAGTGCATTTCATCTGGGTTTGCATTTGAGTTCTAATTTAATTGTTCCCCTGTGCATTTTATTGAGCATATCATGTAGTTAAATCTTGCTTGAGTGCACAAAGCAGATATATTTTTTGTAACATGAGGGTCTGGATGGGAGTTAACAGGCTCACTTAACCCAGACAAGACCGAGTGGCTATGGGTATTGCCTCCCAAAGACTATGTCGACTGTCCATCCTTGGTTCGGGGGGGGGGAAACTGTCCCCCTCAGAATGGGCTCGCAATTTGGGTGTCCTCCTAGACTCACAGCTAAAATTAGAGCAACATTTGGTAGCTGTAGCTAGGGGGACCTTTGCACAGGTTCGCCTGGTGCACCAATTGCGACCCTACTTGGATCAAGAGGCTCTCCTCACAGTCACCCATGCCCTTGTCACCTCACGGTTAGATTATTGCAACACGCTCTAGATGGGGCTACCCTTGAAGAGTGTTCGGAGACTACAATTGGTCCAGAATGTGGCAGGGATGGGCTCCTCCGGGTCCCGTCTGCTAAACAGTGCCGGCTGGCGGGCCCACGGCGGAGGGCCTTCTCTGTGGCTGCACCAGCCCTCTGGAACCAGTTACCTCCTGAGATCCGGAACACCCCCCCCTGCTGGCCTTCCGGAAAGCGGTGAAGACCTGGCTCTTCCGGCAGGCTTGGGGCCGTTGATCTCGCCTCTGTAATTGGCGAGATCCGGCCATGAAATGGTGTGTATGAGTTTTTAACTGTTTTTAACTGTTTTTATTATGTTTTATTATGTTTTATTATGTACTATTCTTTTAATAGTTTTTTATATTGTTGTGAGCCGCCCAGAGTCCCTTGGGAGTTGGGCGGCATACAAATTTAATAAATAATAATAATAATAAAATAATAATAACATGCAGCAAATCTATTTAAATTTGCAACAGACTTGATCTTTATGGTTTTCATTTTTACAATAAATTGAAATTGTGAGAAAATACCCATTACTTATTAACCTATTAATAACTTTATTAACCTATGCTTAATTTCAGCTGGTATATTAATATTCTACCAGCTACACTGGATTAACACTAACAATCTCACAACTACATCATTGCTTCACATTTTGTGTGATGCTGACGATAATCCAAAAGTGCCAAGCCCCTCAGAGCTGATATTAGTAAGAAAGCAAGAACAACATGGGTTTCACAAGGGTGTGTCCAGTGTTAGTTTGGTATAAATAGAGAATTTTTCAATACTGTAATATGATTTTTCAGCCTCCATTATAGTGAGCTAATTAAAGTGAAGTCTTTAAAACATCTTTTCCCTGAAATTTCCTTAGAGATGCAATTATTTTAATTTCTCAACTGACTTGGTCTAAGCTTTCCCATAATTTCTTCGCAAAAAGCTGCAGCAGAATAACAGAGTTGGAAGGGACCTTGGAGATCTTCTAGTCCAATCCCCTGGTCAAGCAGGAGACCCCATATCATTTCAGACAAATGTCCACTCTCTTCTTAAAAAGCTCCAGTGATAGAGCACTCACAATTCTAAAGGCAAGCTGTTCCACTGATGAATTGTTCTCATGTCAGGAAATTTCTCCTTAGTTCTAGGTTGGATCTCTCCTTGATAAGTGTTCTGACCCAGCTCCCCAAACACGACAAACCCTCTGTAGTTGAAGCAATGATTTCTTTATTAGGAGTGCCAGCAGCCCAGGCAAAAAGTTTCTCTTTCACCTCAGGCTAATAAGTCTGTCCGGCAGGGGAGATGAATAGTTGTCTGCCACTTCTATTCATCTCCGCCCTCTGCCTTTTATCCCCAGAACTAGGGTGGGGCTTCGCTAGCAGTGGTGGCTCTTCCTTCCCAAGGATCGACCCACAGATTTCCACTGCTCTCCTCTGCCTTCTGCGCAACCGTGCATCAGGCACTGGACCCAGCTGTTCCTCCTCTTCCTCATCAGCCACCTCCAGACCTGGGGGCTTGTTGACTCTCCATCTGAGGGCTGACGGACGGCCCAGGCTCTGCCTCTGTCTCTCTCTCTCTGCCAGCTCCATTCCCTCTTCCCCCTTTGAGTTTTCAGGTTGCCTTGATGCTGACCCTGACTCCCACGCCGCCTCCTCATCTGATTCGGCTGCCGGCCCCTCCAGCAGCCGAATCAGATGAGGAGGCGGCGTAGGAGTCAGGGTCAGCATCAAGGCAACAGGCCACAACAATAAGTTTCCATTCGTTACTTCTTGTCCTGCCTTCAGGTGCTTTGGAGAACAGGTTGATCGCCTCTTATCTGTGACAGCCCCTCAAATATTGGAAAATTGCTATCATGTCACCCCAGTCCTTTTCTTCGTTAGACTAGATATATACCCAGCTCCTGCAACTGTTCTTCGGTTTTAGCCTCCAGCCCCCTAATCATCTTTGTTGCATTTGTAGAACATTTTTTTCCTACCTGGCCACAGTATTTTCAAGACTATGGTTAGCCAGAGTTCCTGCTGTCAGGGAAACAGCAGTGGGACTCTCCAGCAATTGCAAAACATTAAGAATATCATACTAGAGACTCTGGGTAACATATTATTACAATCATATTCTTAATTTTTTTCTTTTGTATAAATATAATGGTAGCATTTGAGACATATATTTTTTTGGTGATGAAAGGAAAAAAAACACCTGCTGAAATGTATAATGTTTAAACTACAATGCTAACTGGTATGAAGTGAAAAAAATCACAATAGACCACAGTGTCAATTAGGAGCAGAAAGCAAAAGCAACAATAATTTTTAAAATTGCAAATAGTGTTGATTTTCGTCATTATATGAGCAATCAAGAGAGGATTGTTAGCATAAAATTTGCAGTTAAGCCCAAGAAATGAAAATCAGAAAGAAGTACAATGGCACATCTTCTAATATACTGACTGAAGAAAAATGACAACAAAGCAAACCTCTTACTAAATTATTGTAAATGCTCAGCATTTCCATATGAAGAGATACAGTTAGAACTGCAGTTTGACCAAGCAAGTTTGATAAAAATTAGGCTTGCTTTTCAGATTTAAAGGCTAAGAGAAAGCACAAGAATATTCCTACGTCGGTTTGTTAACTTCTTTTTTTAAATCCTGCCTTTATTATTTTTATAAATACAGGTAGTCCTCGACTTGTGATCACAATTGAGCCCAAACTTTCTGTTGTTAAGTGAGTTTTGTCCTGTTTTATGACTTTCCTTGCCACAGTTGTTAGGTGAATCACTGCAGTTGTTAAGATAGTAACAGGGTTGTTAAGTGAATCTGGCTTCCCCATTGGCTTTGCTTGTCAGAAGGTTGAAAAGATCACATGACCTTGGGACACAGCAACGGTCATAAATATGAACCACTTGTCAAGCGACTGAATTTTGATCACATGGCCATGGGAATGCTGCAGTGGTCATAAGTGTGAAAAACAGTTCTAAGTCACTTTTTTCATTGCCTTTGTAACTTCAAACGGTCACTAAATGAACTGTTGTAAGTCGAGGACTACCTGTAACTCAAGGCAGCAAACATACCTCATACTTCCTTCCTTCTATTTTTCCCACAACAACCCAGTGAGGTGGGTTGGGCTGAGAGAGAATGACTGGCCCAAAGTTACCCAGCCTGTTTTCATGCCTAAGATGGGACTAGAACTGGCAGTGTCGTGATTTCCAGCTTGCTGCCTTAACCGCTAGACCAGGGCTGTCAAACTCTCAGCCCGCGGGCCGGATGCATCACACGCTGGCCACACCCATGCCCGGTTTAGTGAAGGGGGAAAAAGTCACGATACATCACGTGATGCTGCCGTGACAAGGAAGTTTGACACCCCTGCACTAGACCAAACTGGTGACTGGGTTTTCAGGAACTCAGAGGTGTGGATATACACAATTCTCGACTGCAAGGAAGTCAACTGTGCTCTCACGGTCACTGCAACCTATTTGTGGGGCTGGGCCAGCCTTAATGGCTTGCACAACTCTCTTCTGAAACTGCAGTACAATTCAGGATAAAGATGTATTTGGTTTAAACAGCTGCAACTCCTTGCTAATTGTACACCTTCCATCACTTCAAAACTTTTTCTGACCTTTGAAGGAGGAATAGAGCCCTAATAATTTTTTCAAAAGAAATTAATTAAGGTACATAGATAAAACAGTTTAATGTTCCTATTGTCTCCTTCCTAGATTGATACTCCAGGAGAAAACAGCTGGAAAAAAGAGCAGCTTTCACCATCCAATATTGTGTAAGTTTTCATAGAAGTGTTGACATTGCGGGCTTGAACATGCAGATTTATTTGCCATTCATGCAAAGGTATTCTGGCTACCACTCACAGCAAATAAAATCCTGACTTGGAGACTTCAAACACAGAATAATTCTTGGAAAGGGAATTATAAAATAGCATACCGCAGTACATTACAAAACAAAGTCACAGAATTGTTTAGTTTAAGGATTTTAAATATTTTAAATATTTATGGTTTGGGTGGCTTGACTAATTGGAAAAATATTTATTGAAAGCTATTTTTTTGTCTATGCTGTTTGATTTCTGAAAACTAGTTTTTAAAAAACCAGTTTTCTTCTTTTTCTCCAAAAGCAGTGTTAACATATGGTAAAGAATATATTTGTTTATAGAATATAAATGTTATTTTCTCCTGTAAATTAAGGTAAATAGCAATAGCAATAGCACTTAGACTTATATACCGCTTTACAGTGCTTAACAGCCCTCTCTAAGCGGTTCACAGAGTCAGCATATTGCCCCCAACAATCTGGGTCCTCATTTTACCCACCTCGGAAGGATGGAAGGCTGAGTCAACCTTGAGCCGGTGAGATTTGAACCGCCGAACTGCAGCTAGCAGTCAGCTGAAGTAGCCTGCAGTACTGCACTCTAACCACTGCGCCACCTCGGCTCTTGGCAAACGGCATAGCTCAAGTCTTTTGGAGACTGACTATATTGTTTTTAACTCTCTTTGTTAGACCCTTAACCACTGTTGGTGCTATCTAAATCTCATTGTCTTGATGTCTAAAATAGCTTACTCTCTTGAAATCTCTTTCTCTCCAATCATTCCTTTCAGCAGCAGTGGAGGAATGGTCAGGCAAAGGACAGATTGTGTAAAAATGCATTTCTTCCCTCCCCTCAAATCCCCCCCCCCAGACAAGAGAGATTGGAGAGAAAAATGTAATGCAAGCTGTTTGCATAGGTCACCAATGGCTCCCAGACAAAGGCTGCAACTGGGATCAAATTGCTTTCACTTACACAAGAGCAAACAGCCAATTCTCTTGCAATCTATTCTTTCCCAATTGCAGAGGTCAGCGACAATCACATGACAGGAATTCTGTGAAGGTTGTAAATGGACCTTAAAGTTCTGTTTTCAGCTCCATCATAACTTCGAATGGTTGCTGAAAAAATGATCAGTAAATGAGGACTAACTGTACTAATCCTGGAATGCGTGCGTGTGTGTGTGTGTGTGTGTGTGTGTGTGTGTGTGTGTGTGTGTGTGTGCGCGCGCGCGCGCGCGCGCGCACACACACACACACAGAGATTTTTTAAAATTACATCTACAGATACAATATATGATAGAAATATATATATTGTGGCAAAAAAAAAAAGACTGTATATTTCTTTGAAGTTCTAATAGAGAAATCATTCAAATAATAAATACAGGTCTAACAACACATATAAAAACATGGGCCTAAATGATGTAAAATGGTTTTACTTTTTTTGTATTAATAGTGAATGTATATTTAATGCAATGAACTCAGAGGAATAAGTGAAATGAATGAAAGAGTGATATTTTTCCTTTTACTATTTTTTCTTTCTTTGTTATTTTAGAGGCCCAAGATGTAGAGCTAGATTTGAATACATTGGAGACCTGAAAGATGAATTAAGTTTTTCAGAAGGTGAAGTTATTATTTTAAAAGGATATATTAATGAAGAATGGGCCAAAGGAGAGCTGAGAGGTACTTCTGGAATTTTTCCCTTAAATTTTGTGGACGTTATTGAAGATCTACCTGAATCAGGTAAAAACAACTAACCAACTAGTGAAGAAAAAACAGCAACTCACAATAAATAATTAATGTGACCAAAATGCCTTATTAATAAAGACAGTTAGATGTTTGGATATAGAAGAACACATACCAAAATTAGAAATTCTTCTTCATTTATATTTTATGTATTATATAAATAAGTATTTTTGCATATTGTTGTATTATTGGTCATGCTGTGCCTGTGTTAACATGAAAGCACAATTTTAAACATATGTATGCTACGGGTACACAGTGAAAGAATACAGTGTGAGCTGAATCTTAGCACTTTTACAAAATTTTATACTAAATATTGTACCGGTAATCCTCACTTACAACAGTTCATTTAGTTACTATTCATAGTTACAACGGCAATGAAAAAAGTGACTTATGACTGTTTTTCCATACTTATGACCATTGCAGCATCCCCATGAGCATATGATCAAAATTCAGCCGCTTGGCAACTGACTCATATTTATGACAGTTGCAGTATCCCGGGATTACGTGATCATCTTTTGCAACCTTCTGACAAGTAAAGTCAATGGGGAAGCCAGATTCACTTAATAACCGTGTTACTAATTTAACTATTGCAACAATTGACTTAACAATGCTGGCAAGAAAGGTTGTAAAATGGGACAAAACTCACTTAACAACTGTCTTGCTTAGCAACCCAATGTTTGGCCTCAGTTGTAGTCATAAGTCGAGGGCTATCTGTGTGCATGTGTGTAAATATACTGTACTAGTGTTAGGTTGCATTAAGGAACCATTCAGTGCATTCTGTCTTATCATTCAATCCTAAATTGTATAGTCCCCAAAATACTTGGTCAACGAATGACAGAAATCACATGCTTCCTCTTATGCTTGTTGAGAAGGCAATTTGAGAAAAGTCACCTCTAAAATGTATCGGCACTAAGATAACTTTTGCTGAAATGCATCTCTCAAGCCTATGGTCAATTTTCTATATTACTCAGGATTTTTTTTTCCTTTTAAAAGCAATGATAGGGTGGGATAACAATAGAATTTTTTAATAGTGAATCAAATTATATGAAGAAACAATTATGTTTGCTTTACATATATATAAGTCAGTATAATTCAGATTTATTCAGAGAAACATCATCTGCCATTTTTAGAGCTAAGATGCACACGCACACACACACACACACACACACACACACAGAGAGAGAGAGAGAGAGAGAGAGATACAGATATACAAAGAGAGAGAAAGAGAAAGAGAGAGAGATCGGGTTTACAAATCACACCAAAATGAAAGGTAACCCTGGTTTTTTAAATAAACCTCATCTGGCTGGGTTCTCTGGACACACTAAGCTGATTTAATGATAAAATCGGTTATACAATTTATAAATCAGTTAATTACAGTTTATTAACCACAGTGACTAGGTTTTACTAGGTAAAACAAACAACAAACAACATTACTGGTTAGTGTGATAAATGAATCCAGCCAATCTGTTTCAGATTTTCAACAATTGTTTTTGGGAATTGTTTTTCTCTGTGTGTATTATATTACGAATATTTCTGGCAGAGACTATATTTAAACTCTGAATAGTATTTTTAAAAATTATTTGATAATGTTTATTTATTAATGTTTTATATAGGTGATGGCACTTTCCCGCTGAAGAGTAAACATTCAGGATCAATGACACAGGTAACGTATTTATCATTTTATAACATGTAATCAACCAGATACAATCTGTTATTCTAATATATAGATTAGAAGAAACAAAAAGATTCACCAACTTTCTTCGTTCATTGCAGGGTTAAATATTACTTTTCCTAATCTGTTAATTAATTGCACTAAAGTAATTAATCTGTTTTAAGCCTATAAAAGGATGTGTATAGAATTCCTTGGATAGACAGTGTTGTTTTCTCAGTAACACTAGAAAGTTTAAAGCTTACATGCCTATGTTTTCTTTGTTTTCAAAGCTGGAAGGAGAAGCTGGACAGTGGTGTGATGCTCTTCATGACTTTACAGCAGAAACGCAGGAAGATTTATCATTTAAAAAAGGAGATCGTATTTTGATATTAGAACAACTGGATTCAGAGTGGTATAGAGGGAGGCTAAATGGGAAGGAAGGCATTTTCCCAGCTGTGTTTGTTCATGTTTGTTCAGGTACAGTGCTGAAAGAAAAATGGAGCTGCTTTCATTCTGTTGTACAGACTATAAAGATACAGGTGGTTCTTGATTTACAACTGTAATCGAGCCACAATTTCCTTTATAGGTCATGATGGTCATAAACTGGCTCAATTTTACAACCTTTTTTTGCAGCGGTTGTTAAGGGAACATAATAGTCATAAAACGAATACTATGGTTGTAAAGCAAACTCTGCAATTGTAAAGTGAACAGCGGGTTGTAAAATGAACTCATTGTTCGCTAGGGGGCGATTTTAGCCAGAAACCGGAAAAAAACATAAATTGTTATCATGGATGCAGGGTGCTGCAAACAGCCAGAAATACAAGCTGGTTGTCGAGTGCTCTACATCTGATGGTGTGACTACAGGGGTGTGCTCGAATATCAGAACTTCGAATCCTTTTGGGGGGTTGTCTTTCGTAATGTTGATTAGTTGGTAAGTGACTTGGAAAAATGACTGATCAAAAGTCAAGAACTACCAGTAGCGCACCAAGATCATATACAACTAATTAATACGTTTGGAGCATTCAAGGGAGGTACATGGTGATATGATCTATGCCACGGATGTCAAACTCGCGGCGTCATGTTGCCATCACGTATCGTGATGTTTTTCCCTTTTGCGGAGCTGGGGTGGACGTGGCCTACACATGACGCATCCGGCCCGTGGGCCGCCAGTTTGACACCCCTGATCTATGCAAATACAATTTTTAAAACATTCCTATTTTAGTATCTAAGCCTGTGCTGTTGTGCTCATTTTGATGATGGAAACAAAAATAAGTCTCCCCATATTTTGTGGACCTAGTTAATAGTATACTATTGATGATAAATTCTCATTTTCTGGTTCATATGAATCACTGTGCAGCAAAAACTCTTTAAGAAGTCCCGTGATTAGTAGATATGCTAATGTCCTGGGATGTTCTACTCAAATATGTTACCACTGGTAGATTTTTACAGTATTTATAGATATTCTTGAAATTCTCAATTGAAGAATGTCCAAGGTGTCTGAGAAAAATGGGATGCAGCTCCAAGACTTACTGTTATTCTACTAAATCTCAGTATTGTTCTCTCAGTCATGAAGATGTTTATTTTTTCTCTTTTTGTTCGTTCTCTTATTATTTTAAATGATTATTAAGAAAAAGAAATTTTGCAGTGCCTTACAGTTTGAAGCAAATATCTTTCAAACAAATTGAAACTAAGTTTATTTTGGGTAGTGTTTAAACTGACAGCTTTAAATAAGGTGTGTAAAATTTCTGAAGAAATCTGTATTCTTGCCATATCGGACTTGGTATCTCAAAAACATTATGCAGAACAACAAACTATTTGCTGAGGTAGAATTACAGAGTTAGACTGCTATACTATATCTTTGTAATATGTGAACACAATGTTAGTATTTATAAGCTTACTCAGATTCTAAAAGTTCTGGCATTCAGTTTTGTGTAGTGATTAAGATGCTGGCCCGGAAACCAGGAGACTGTGAGTTCTAGTCCTACACTAGGCATGCAGCTGGCTGGGTGATTTTTGGCCAGTCACTCTCTCTCAGCCCAATCTACCATACAAGTTGTTGTTATGGGAAAAATAAGAGGAGGGAGGAGTATTAGATATGATCACTGCCTTGAGTTACTTACAAAGTAATAAAGGCGGGATAAAAATCAAATACATAAATTCTCTGTGATACAAGTAGCATATGCCTTCCTCACTTACATAATTGCAAAGGATCATCATCATAAATGCTTTCACTGCCATTTCATATAGAAAAGCATGATGATACCCACAGTCTGCCCTTATAAATTACATAGAATATATTGCAATGATTTAATAGCTCGTTTACTGTATTCTGGTAGTGGGGCTAGTGTACCTTGTAAACTGATCATGAGCACACCCTGGTGGTAAAATCTGGAATGGTTAAAGATGTCAATTAGAATCTCCCTAGTGCAGCGGTTCTCAACCTGTGGGTTGCGACCCCTTTGGGGGTCGAACGACCCTTTCACAGGGGTCGCCTAAGCGCGGGCTAGCCCGCCATGCCCCCTTTGTCACCTCATCACGCGGCGGGGCAGAGGTCGCGGCATTAGGAAGGTTGAGAACCACTGCCCTAGTGACTTGATATTATTCCAAGGCAACTTTCTTGGTTAATTACCAAGGTAAGAAATGAAGATTTATGACATGAAAAAGTAATTAGTGCTTGCTTTTGTCCAATATATGAACAACCGTGTAATTTCCCTTTGAAAAATTAAGGAAAATACATTTTTATTCCTATTTGATAATTAGTAAAACATTTTGTTTTGTTTTTTAATAAATACAAGTAGATTTTTTTCAAAGGAAAAAGGCATAAGTTAAACTTGAAGTGTATGTGTCATGAAAAAGAATTGTGCTTTTCATTCCCTTCACTCAGTTAACCTCAAACCAGATTAAGATATTTGCAAAAAAATATTTTCTTATATTATCCCAAAGATAGACATTGGATCATCATATCTTACAGGTGGAATGCAGTCATCAGAACCTCAGGGAGGGAAGAAACCAAAAGCTAAGGCCCTGTATGACTTCCAGGCAGAGAACATAGATGAACTTTCTTTCAAAGTAAGCATATTTAAACAAATAATTCTGCAGTGATAAAGACATTATATTTTATCATTGTGAAAAATACCGTCCTGAATTTCTCCTGCAGCATAAAAATTAGGGAAATTGTTGCAAAATGGTGTTTATTTTGGGTTGATAGTAAGTTTCTTCTTTTTTATACTGCAAAAATTCTGTTTGAAAGAAAAGAATTAAACAACCTATAGACAAATCCACTGTTGGATTTAAGATTATCTTGATTTAGTGTGATGTATGAACCAGCCGGAACACAGTTTCTGTTTCTGTAATGAACTGAATGCAACTGAAAAGTGGGCTGATATTCTATTATAACTGTTATTATAATCTATAAAAAATACTTCAGTGAAACTTAACCACTTAATTTATTTTTTCCCTAAGAAATTATCTAACTGCAAAGCTTCTAGCTGTCCCAACTTTAAAACACTTTTCCTAAAGAATATGAGGCCTACTTTGAAATTTTTTTTCACTTCACATAGACATTTTGTTTATCTAGTATAAAACACTGTTTTCTTATCAGTTCTTTTGATCTGATATAAAACTAATTTAAAAATAAACAAAGTATCACTTGGGAGAAGAAAGAGTCTACAGTTTTTAAGAGTATTAAATATGTGTGAAGGATATTATGAAAAACAAATAATGTTGGTTTCAATTTTTGTTTCAACAGGTTGGTGATATCATAACAAGTGTAGAATCTGTAGATGAAGAATGGATGAGTGGAGAATTACAAGACAAATTTGGAATATTTCCAAAGAATTTTGTCCAAATTCTACATCTTTCCTAAGGTGAAATCCAATTCTGGAGCATTGTTTTACAAGTGAATACGCTGGAAGAAAACCACGTTATATTCTGGGCAGCGGAGAAAGAGTGCTATCTGTGATCATTTTATCTAGACTATCAAATGCATTTTTGCACTATTTTTGTAAAATGTTTACTAGACTGTACAATATTTTGTTTTTAGTTTATACCGAGCAGACCCTGGGCAAATTTTTTTTTAAAAAAACAAGAGGAATACAAAGCCTTATTATTTAAACTTGGTGCATTTTAATCATTTTATATTCTTTCTGTGGGGGTGCAATGGCTCAGCAGTTAAAGATGCTGAGCTTGTCAGCTGGAAACCTGACAGCCCGGGTTTGAGACCCGAGTGCCATGCAACGGGGTGAGCTCCTGTCACCTGCTCCAGCTCCTGCCCACCTAGCAGTTTGAAAGCATGGAAATGTGAGTAGATAAATAGGTACCACTTCAATGGGAAGGTAACAGCGTTCTGTGTGCCTCAGCATATAGTCATGCTGGCCACATGACCACGGAAATGTCTTCAGACAACGCTGACTCCCTCAGCTAAGAAACGGAGATGAGCACCGCCTCCTACAGTTGGAAACAACTGGACAGGGAAAACCTTTACCCTTTACTTTTTATTCTTTCTGTGAAGTCCAATTAATTACTAAACACTGCTCAAATAGCTTTTTTTTTTTTTTGCAATACATATCCCACACTATACTTTGCGAGTCAAGTTTTCAGAAACTGAAATGTTTTACCATGATACATAAATAAGATTATCACGGTAAAAGGATTGGGTTTTTCCTTTACTTAAACCAAGTAAGTTAAGTTGTTTAAAAGTGCATCAGTTACTTTTAGTCTGGATTGAAGTACCCTGAAACAATTGGATGATAATGGATTTATGTGCCTTAGACTAGGAAGACCATTAGTCTGTTTGATCCAGTTTTCTATCTTAGCTACTAATGGGTCTCCAGGATATTTCAAACAGCGCTGAGTCCCAACATTTGTTGCCTGACCTTTTTTAATGGATAAATGCAAGATATATACAATAAGGCTGGGCAAAGCAATTGAAGAGGACCATTGCAATGTTCAGCATTGCACAAAATGCCTGCTTTGATTAAAAGTATCCATGTTTTTGCAAGCCTCATACTATACATGCACATGCTTTAACACTTTGCGCAATCCTAATGAATAATAATTGTGTATATTTTATGATAAGAAAGGCTGGTAACTTTTCTTATTACTTTCAGTAAATAAAATTACACTTACAGAGATTTCTTAGTTTTTGCAGCCAATGGGTTATGCTGTATCATAATCTTAATTTATATCTAGAGTGACTTTTCAAATATTCATCCTTCTTCTTGGATCTTTTTAAAAATCTGATATCATTTTGGGTCTTTCAAATTCTGTAATGCTCCCTGTTGCCTTATTCTTATCAAATCTACTGTCATAAATTAAGTGTGTTCAGAAAACTATCTATGATAAGTGATGGAAGAATAATTTTCACGTGTTTTGCTGCCATGACTATCTCATAAGAGTAGATATTATTATAAACTTGTACTACAGCCTGTATTGTCTTATCTCCATCTCCTCAATCTCCAACTTCGTAAATGTAATTTAACGTAAAAAATGCATCTTAAAATTAAACTTTTAAGTCCCATTTTTGCCCCATATTTCTTAAGATTACATTCTTTAAAAATGCTCTGATTTCCTGTCAGTTTTGCCAGGAATTAATATTAAATGTTTATAAATCTGATAGTGGTGAAATATAAGACCTAAAACATAGATCCTCCTATCTCTCAAGACTGAGTTAAAAAGTGCCCCAAATCCATTTTCTTGTTCAATACCAATATTACATTTTGACTGTTCACTGTGTGGCCTTTATGGAGGGGGTGAAACAGTACTTAAGAACACAGCACAGTCACAGCTTTGCCTATAATTGCTGGAAACCTTACTTTTGTGTGTAAGGCACAACTAACAAGAATAAATAATGAAGGCTCCATAGCAAAACAATCATGTGAACAAACCTAATCCCAAAGGATGAAAAAAGGAAAATTCTTTCACAGGGCCGTTTTTCCTCCAAATTGTGCCCTTTAGCTAGTAAGATGGGGGAAAGCATGCAGGAACAGCTTCTCTTTGCAGATGTCTTACACCAGCGGTTCTCAACCTGTGGGTCGCGACCCCTTTGGGGGTCGAACGACCATTTCACAGGGGTCGCCGTGCATGTTAGCCCGCCATCTTGGTGCCACCGTCACTCGCAGGGGTGAAATGCTCCCGGTTCGGCCGTGCCTGCGGGTCACCGGACAGCCGGTAGCGACAGAAGCAGAAGACTTCGCCACCCGCCTGGACGCCGCCATTTGGGTTCTTTTACCCTCTGCACATGCGCAGAACGCTTTGCGTGGCGGCGTCCAGGTGGGTGGGCCAAATGGCGGCATCTGGGTGAAGTCTCCCGCTTCCTTCGCTACCGGCTGTCCGGCGACCCGCAGGCACGGCCGATTTCCGCAGCTCATGGAAAAGGAACTCAAACGAGACACTAGCGGAAGCTGGGTTGCACCGCTGCCCTTCCGCACACCCAGATACGCTGGGGGGGTCGCGGGGGGGGCGCGGCATTAGAAAGGTTGAGAACCACTGTCTTACACTCTTATTTTCCAGAACTAATAGTTAGCTGCTAAGCCATAAAATACATAGCAGCCTGTAATTCAGAAGCCAGCCTCTCATTGCGATAAGCAGGCCTGTTGCAGTTATTTCTGGTTTCCAAGGAATGCTTTGACCACAATCCACCCATGCTTTTAATTAGGGCCAGATTTTAAAACCACACTACACTTTGGTTTGAGGTTTGGCACATTGTGCAAATCAAATTTTATTTTAGAGGACAAAAGCAATGAAAAATCTTACATTTTGCTTTTGATTCAATCACTGTATTACTTATTCATAAAATGGTAGTTTCCTATTTTAAATTCTTAAAGCTTCCTTTATACATGCTTTCTGTTCACAATGGTGTGCTTTGGCACTTATAAAGGATATCGATGTCATTGGACAAACTAATATTAATCAAAATTTCCATTTAAAAACTGGAGGAAAATACACACCTGTTCAGGTAGTTGACTTTGAATGTTATCTTGTTCCCTAGTTGTGGTCATTCTTTAAGAATAAAATAGTTCCATGATATAAAAATAGTTAAATAAACAAAATTCAGCTTTCCATTAAGGAGAAATAAGAGCTGAAGTACATGAAAATAGTATTATTACCATCAAGTACAGTAATGTGAAATTGGTTAGTTGAAGGCAGAACCCATTATTCACAACTGCAACCTTTGTTGCCATCTCATATTTTGCTGTGTTTTTTTTTAGGAATGATGGACCTTTTTTGTTGTATGTCAGCTGCATTATTTAGGCTTTTGAGGGTCATTGCAAGTGCTGACTGAAAACCACTGTGTACCAGACTGAATGCAATGCTTGTTTAAAATGACTTTTATAATTTTTCTTACTCATATATTTTCAGATTTTGTATTTTTCCATATTCATTCTCAACATGTAATTTTCCAGTGACTGAGAAATGGTTGTTTTGTGTTACTAATGAAAATGCACTCATTTCTTTTTTTCTACATTAGTAGAATATGGCTTTTATATTTATCATTGTTTAAAGTAAGCAAGCATTCACCTGAGCAAGCTTTGTTATCTTACCAATCTATGTATTCAGATTGCCAAATACAGCTACTTCACTTGAAGAGTGCCATCTAAAGGGCTTTTAATACAGTGTTAATAATATAAATACGAATGACATTCCCATTTAAGAAACTGGCATCAGTTTCTAGAATGAGGCCTTAAAGTATTATAGATCACATGATATAAGATTCTCAAATGAATATAAGTACAGCAGTTAGCTGAAGACACAAATACTACATTATGTATATATATAAGTGTGAACCAGGTTATTATAGTAGCTATTTAATCTCCAGTAATGAATTTTCTTCAAAGATTACACAAATCTACAAAAATACTTTTGCTTTAGGAAATTAATATTAATTAAAATGTTGTCCCTCAGCTTAATGGCATTACTACATTTGTATATAACCAATAAATGTGTTTGTCGCAAACAATGAACTGTGCAAACTGGAATGAAATTTATCATAAATGAATGCAGTTTTTAAAAACTTCACAATTAAAGGAAGTTTTCTTCCATTTGATTTAATGCATATACGTTTTACACATTCTCTAAGGCAGGGGTGTCAAACTCAAGGCCTGCGGACCGGATCCAGCCCACGGGGTGCTTAAATCTGGCCCGCGGGGCTGGCCTGGAAATAGCAAAGGACCGGCCCACGGTGCCTCTGGCAGCCAAAACGGAGCGCAGGGGGGCACGTGAGGGCCCCCATGCCCTGTTTTGGCCGGCAGAGTGCTGCAGGAGGCATCCGACCCATTCCCCCCCCCCCCGCCGGCCCGTGGAGAACTACAATGCTGATCCGGCCCTCGAAGAAATCCAGTTTGACACCCCTGCTCCAAGGCTTGAAGTGATTGGGAATCAAAGCCCAGAACTAGTAGCTGACAGATTAATGGTACCAAGGTAGCACACAGTATTGTTAAGTGTGCTGGTTTCTCCTTTCTCTACCTACAAGGCTTGCTGGTCAACTTCGGATTCATTGCCTCTCTAAACCCAATATACCAGAGTTGTTGGGAAGGTAATGCTTAATTGGGAGTATTATGTATGAGGTCTTGAACTTTCAGAAAAAAAGGAGACATAAATGCAGCTATGATAGGGCTATGATTTTAAAAGCTACCTCCAGTTTTCATCTATATAAATGAGGCTAAAGACATTATTTGAATATAATGTAAAATAAACCCACTGAAATTAGTTTACCGTTTCTACCAAAGATTTAATAATCTGCCTTCAAAATGTTTTAAAAACCTGTTAATTACAAGCTACTCACAGTAGATGCTGCAATAATAAAAAAAAATCTCAATACGTCTTTCCAGAATATTTCATCTTCCCTCTCCATACTACCAGTTTAATACTTCTTTTGGAATAAGAATGGACACCTCCTTAGAATGCTCAAGATACTTACTGTAGCCTATTCTAGTCATGTTTTAAATACTTTTTATTCAATGAGATTTTTCCATAGAAGCACCATAGACTTGATTAGGCTAAGCTGAACAATGAAGGAATTTAGCTGAAAATACTTATGGTAAGTATACTGGAATGAAATTTAAATATTTCTTGCCCTCCTTCAAACATGTAAAACCATATGGCATGCTACCTGAAGGCTTCTGCATTGGTGTAAGGAATGAGATGACTGGAGGGAAGTGCCTTGATACATCCAAATTTATTATCCATGGATTTTCAGGAATTCAATCTTCTACCTAGTTCACAACATTCAATAGCCATGCATGTCTTTACTGAACATTTTTGTGGATGGGAGGGTGGGGCTTGCACTAAAGTTTGCAAACTTAAAAAGAGAAGTGTAACCTAGTGATTAGTCCATATTAAGAATTACACTTCTTATAAAAGATGAGTTTTGCAATGTGAGGAAACGTTTTCCCCAGTAGTTACAAGCTGAATACATTAGCTATAACGTTTGTGCAGTCACTCATATACTGGTCACTTCCCAGTTCAATTATTCGTGCTCTGCATGGGGCTACCCTTAAAAGAGTATTCGGAAGTTACAACTGGTCCAGAATGCAAAATGAGCTGCGCTGGCTGCTAGTTTGCTTCCAGGTACAATTCAAGGTGTTGGGTCACCTTTAAAGCCCTTTATGGCATGGAACCAGGTTATCCGAGGAACCACCTTACATAATGGGACTAACCCACCCTAATTGTTCCAGTGGAAAGGACGTAATTCCGATTCCATCGGTCAAAGAATTTCAGTTGGCAGGGTCCAGGAGAAGTGTCTTTTCCACTGTGTCCCCTATTCTCTGGAATATTCTCCCATCAGAGGTGAGATTTGCCCCCATACTCCTGGACTTCCGGAAGTCTAAAAACTTGGCTCTGCTGCTTGGCCTGGGGCCCTATATTGGGGGCGGCTGACAGGGCAGAAAAGAGCCTTACCCAGACTGCCCATCATTTTGTTACTTATTAATCCTTTTTTCTATTTTTTTAACACTTTTTAACTATTGTATTGTAAGCTACCCAAGAGTTGCTATATTAGTGAAATGGATGGCATAGAAATTTAATTAGATACTTTCACAAGACTAGGGGCCTGATCACAATTATAAATGCTCTAAAACCATGATGGCGAACCTATGGCATGCATGCCAGAGGTGGCACGCAGAGCCCTCTGTGGGCACGCACGCCGTCTCCAGCTGCTCTTCTGGTTTCCGGCGTGTACATGCACCTGAAAACGGCCCGAAAAATGGCCATAAAATGCATGTGTGTGCCGGCCAGCTGGTCTTCGTGTTTCCGGCGCGCGCACATGCACACATGTTCCAGTTTTGGCACTTTGTGCCGAAAAGGTTCGCCATCACTCCTTTATAATCATATAATAACCAAAAGTAATAAATTATACGCAGATTACCTTTAAAAATATTTAGCTTTGGTGCATTATTGACTAGATCTTTAAAAAACAATGAAGCATGAAAAAAAATCCAAAGTAACTTGAATGTGTGCTTTTTAGTGTTACTGAACGTTATTCATCATTACCCAAATTGCAACACTTGTGTGAAATAAAATATATATCTTCACCAATTCTAGTTTCATCAATGGATCAATTGGTAGCCAAAATAGCTTAGCAAAATTGTAGCATGAATGCAAAATACAAGTAACTATTCCATAAAAACGCACATTACCACACTATTTATATTAAGTCTTTTATTTTGTTTCTGATTTTAAACAGATTCTTGCACAGGGGGCTCATATCCGTCAGCTCGTTCTACTTTGGCACCAGTTTCATCACCAGATGGTTTTCCGGCACCACCACCTTCACCGTGCAGTTCCATCAATTTGCCCACTACAAATAATTAAGGATGTAAATTAATATATAATTCCATGAGTTACCTTTTAAAGGAATGGTGCTATATTTTCTATTAAAATATTCACTTATTCATTATACATCTTACAAAAACTAGTAAATATCCTTGTGTTTTATGGGAATGTCAGCATTGGGATAAAGTAATCATTTCTTCATCTGGGACCGAAACAAAGTGTCATCATTCATTCCCATTTCAAGTAAACATAATCAATGTTAACACAGCACTTTCAATGACAGATACTTACATTCAAACTTGGGCTTCTTAAGCATTTTGACTTTGCGAACATAGACATCATGAAGGGGGTAGATTGATTGACATGCCTTTTCTATGTCTTTACCAATGCTGTCTGGAATCCTAGAATCATAAGAAATATTTCATTTTGAAGTCTCCAAACTAGAAATTAGACAAAAACCTGCAGAATTACTAGTGACTGTGGCATAGATTAAAGCAAGTATGTGAGGTAAAGAAAAATAATCTATCATAAACTGGAACCTAACCTGCATTCACAAAGAAACTTCAATTTATTCATCTGAAATGTGAATACTAAAGTGTCAATGACTTGGTTTATACAATGTTTATCCACAATCTGAATAAACAAATTATGTCCACACATTAATATAAAGCGAACAAACCAGATTATGTATTACCCAAGCATGAAGCAAGGCAATGAGAATGGTATCATTCTATGTGTGGCTGAATAAAATATTAACAAAAAAATGTGCACATCTTATTACACCATAAGATAATATATTTCGCCTTGGCTTAGAATGTTGTGGCATTGAAACCAGTCAATTTACTTATTTTATTAAACCATTGCCTTAGAGAGTACCCACTAAATTCACCCAAATCTAATCTTATGAATAATCTCCAGAAATATAAATTTTCAGTTCTTTAAAAGGGACACAATTACTTGAATTGTTACAGAATCTAAAACACTTTTAACATAAATATAATTAAATACCAAATCCAAAAAATAGGTTATTACAGGTAGTCCTCTACTTACGACAATTGAGCCCAAAATTTCTGTTGTTAAGCAGTACATTTGTTAAGGGAGCTTTGCCCCATTTTATGACTTTTTCTTGCCACAATTGTTAAGTGAATCACTGCAGTTGTTAAGTTACTAACAAGGTTGCCCCAAAGGTGCTTTTTCAAGAGGCAACTGGACTTTCTGGTTTTTCTTTAAAGACGTTTTGCTTCTCATCCAAGAATCTTCTTCAGCTCTGACCCCACCATTTCCCCACCATCCAGTCAGAGCTGAAGAAGCTTCTTGGATGAGAAGTAAAACGTCTTTAAAGAAAAACCAGAAAGTCCAGTTGCCTCTTGAAAAAACACCTTTGGGACAACCATGACCTGGATGACTGATAATCTCCATAGACATACTAACAAGGTTGTTAAGTGAATCCAGCTTCCCCATTGACTTTGCTTGTCAGGTCACAAAAGGTGATCACATGGCCCCTGGACACTGTCACCGTCATAAATACGAGTCAGTTGCCAAGTGTCTGAATTTTGATCATACGACTATGTGGATGCTGCAATGGTCGTAAGTGTGAAAAACAGTCATAAGTCACTTTTTCAGTGCCGCCGTAACTTTGGTCAGTAAATGAACAGTTAAGTCGAGGACTACCTGTATAAATTCTAAAGTAGCATGCCATTGAAGACTGTCTTACTAAACATAGATTTAAAAAATCCACCTACAGTTTATTGACAATTTCTTTCAAGTCATTTGTTTGTACTTCACGTGTCATGATTTCCACCATTTTTTTGCGGATTTGGCGGACCTGTTGGTGCTGAGCATAGGAAGTCTTGCGAATTTGGTTGGTTCTTTTCTTGGTGAAGCCAACACAGAAAAGGCGTAGAAGATACCCATCGGTTGTTTTGACATCGATGTGGGCTTCAATCATAGTCTGGAACATTGTAAGGGTTACAGATATTTTAACACGTCAAATTGCTATGTCTGGATGAGATTGCCTACTTTTAAAGCATTTATACAAGATAACCATGTTCAGAGGAATTTTTGCAAAGTACGCTTAGGAAGCATTCACATATTTATATACCAGAATACAGAGAAGAACTAGCAAGATTTTTGGAAACTTTTAAAATTCTGGATCTGATGATATATGAAAATAGCTGAACAATCATCATCTGAAACCTGTACTTTACTTGCCTCCATCAACAAAATTCCAGTATTCACTGTTCAGCTTAAGTACATACCAATACTTATACTAACCTGCCATTTCTTAACCATTGAACACATTTTATCCCGTGTGAGATCCATGCCATGAAAGTTTGTCAGGCAGTTTTTCCCCTGGACATCCTCTGTAATCAGCTTGAATTTACGGAAGGCAACTTCATCATTCTGTAGGTCAGCAAGGCTTACTTCAAATACACGGCCTTTCAGTCCATCAGAGGCAATTTCTATAAATATTAAATAGTTTACTTGTTCATTAAAAACACCACTGAGCTATATATCACTTTCTAAGATGTATTTCAAACGGTCCTCCGCATTCCAAATAATTACAATTGCAATATATAATTGTATATATAACTCTAAGCCGCCCAGAATTGCTTTATAAAGTGAAAAGGGCAGCCTATAAATTTAATAAATATAAGAATATACAGTAAAATGTGTAAACAAAACACAACATTCAAAACAGTAATAAAAAATGGTATTTGGTTAAGTGTTTTAAGTCTTTCAGAAATATAGCATAACTTAAAAGCCAGCATTTCTTATACTGGTAACTTACTTGTTCCCTGAGTCCTGGTAACTAATGTCTTTCCAATGTTTCGAATATTGAACATTGCCGGAGCCTTGACATCATACCAGTCTTTCTTTGAGAAGGGGTCCACCCTGATTTTCAAAAGAAAAAAAGAAAATGTTCAGAAGGGCCTTTTTCATAGTTAGGTCTGCATTTTCTAGCTGATCCAAGAGCAGCTTGGAATGCCACCTTCTTTCCAGTTATTTTTAGGGAGGTTTGAATCAAACCTCAAGTCTTAAGTGTAACAAAAGTCTGGTAGTTTTACTGAAGTAACATTTTACATGCACAAATCACGAATAGGGCAATCCACAGCCGAGGATCAGAAAACAACTTCTCGTGAATATTTATTTAAAAAGCGATGCACATAAGCTACCGTATTTAGCCCTTAGGACATTAGGCCTGCACACTATTCTTGCTGCCACTTTTCAAGCAACCGTCTCTGCTTCCACTCACCCATTCCCAAATTTTTCCCCCACACGAAAACCACTGGAGCTTTCGGACCAAAGAAGTGGCCCCATCCAGATTGCTTTGGGTTTAATTTCTCGTCGCCGGGAGGCCAATGCACGAGACCCCCTTTAATGTTAGGCAGCTGGCGAAATAGACGGAGGGCGCCGCAGAATTCCGCGTGTTTTTCCACGCGCCCATTCCTGACTTGCCGAGTGCCCACGCGCTGTCTTTCTGCTGGAAGCCGCCATGTCAGCACCTATTTCCTTTGGCCGCTCTCTCTCCTCCCGTCCCGTCCCGTCCCTTCCCCTCCCCAATCCAGTCAACATCGTCGGCATCCGACAGTCCTGGGCCGCGAGTCCCACTCAGCCGCATTGCTATAGCCCCAATGCTTCTCCCAGGCGCCACTTACACTTTCTTCTTGGCACCTTTCTTGCCTCCTTTGGTGAGGCGCTTGTTCTTCCCTACCGCCATAGCACCGCACCGGGAACCAAAGAGGCCGGAAACCGTAAAGAGCGCGATAATGCGCGAGAGCCGGGTCACGTGAGCGCGACTTCCGCGTCTTTTGAGAAACGCGCTCGGCTTTTTTCTCAATCGTGGCGCGAAATCACAGCGGCCCCTGGTGGGGGTTACCCGATGTTCTGGGATCGATGGCCATTGTGAGCCTTCAGCGTTTAGGAAATCAATCAATCCCATAGAGTGTGTGGGATTAGCATGGGAAGACATATTCATAAAAGGGCTGCCACAGAAAACTTACAACATACGTGCCACATTAGGCATGGGCAATCACAAATATACATTTTGAGGATACACTTTGCTGTCACAGTTGCAACCTGATGGAATATATCTGAAAATAGTATTGAATTTGTGTTTTACAAAAGTTTGTCGTGAGGCTCCTGGATTAGAGCTAAAAGGCAAAAGCGGAAGCAGTATGCTCCATCCCATAATTGGGTAGACCAGGTTGCCCTGATAGACCGGTCCCACCGGAAAAAAACACTTAAATCTCAAAATAGTAGTTGCCTTTTTAGCAGCTGCATTGTTGGCTCTAGTTCAATTTGTGATCTAATAGAGTGGTGAAAGGATCTTCATGAGCAGGCAAATGTTGACTTTCCTGCTTAAGTGATGGCTGGCGTCAACTCATTGCCTTAACACTTTTGTCCAGATCGTTGATAAAAATGTTCAGCCACACAGAACTCACAACAAAGAGCTGTTACAGTTACCCTGCAAGCTGATGTATGAGTACTGTCTGTGTGGTCATTCAACAAATCATGAATCCCTCTAAAGCAGCGGTTCTCAACCTGTGGGTCGCAACCCCTTTGGGGGTCAACCCCTTTCACAGGGGTCGCCTAAGCATGCGCTAGCCCGCCACACCCCCTTTGTCACCTCATCGCGCACGGGGAGGTGGTGGGGCGGGGGTCGTGGCGGCGGGGCGGGGGTCGCAGCATTAGGAAGGTTGAGAACCACTGCTCTAAAGGTTCTATCATCTAGCCCAGTGTTTCTTAAAGTGTGGCCTGACAACTCATGGAGGGGTGTGGTGGTCAAATTATTTGTCAGATATTGAAGATATTTGCAAAAATGTAAAACAATGATATTCTCTTTAACTTTTATGTGTTAAAATAAAGCTTTTTTCATGAAAAATATTTTTGTTAATATCAAATGGGTTTAATGCAGGTAGTCTTCGACTTACAACCACAATTGGGGCCAGAATGTCCATTCCTAGCAAGCCGGTTGTTAAATGAGTTGTGCCCAATTTTATGACCTTTTTTGCCATTGCTGTTACACGAATCACTGCAGTTGTTAAGTGAATCATGCGGTCATTAAGTGAATCTGGTTTTCCCCCCATTGACTTTGTTGGTCAGAAGCCATCTGGGAAAATCGCAAATGGCAATCCTGTGACCCCTCCCCCCCGGAACACTCCAAACATCGTAAATACATACCACTTGCTAAGTGCTTGAATTTTGATCAGGTGACTGTGGGGATGCTGCACTGTCGTATGTGTGCAGACTGGTTGTAAGTCATTTTTTTCAGTGCTGTTGTAACTTTAAATGGCCACTAAATGAACGGTTGTAAATTGAGGACTATCTGTGTTTGTTATTTTTATGATTCAATAAATCTAGAAGCATCCATTTTAATTTTTAATATGCTAAATATTGATAAATATAACTCATAGAAATTATGGGGTCCTCCATAATTTTTAAAAGTGGGCAGGGGTTCTGAGAGCAAAAAGTTAAAGAAATACTGATTGTTGCAATCTCACTCGTTTATTTGCATCTGTTAAAGTGAGAATAATAAACAAACAACTCAAAATGTACAAATAAACATTTCTGACAGTTCACACAAAAAAATCAGTGACCAATATAGCTACCCTTCTTTTCAGTAAGTCATAACCCTTCCATTCAAGTTTCTTGATCTGTTGACGATCAGCTTTTTGTGCAACAGCCACCAGAGTCTCCCAGACACTGTTCAGAGAGGTGTACTGTTTTCCTTCACCGTAAATCTCCCATTTAAGAAGGGCCCACAAGTTCTGAATAGGGTGTAGGCCAGGTGAGGAAGGGGGCCATGTCATTATTCTTTCATCTTTAAGGCCTTTACTGGCTAGCCACGCAGTGGAGTACTTCGATGCATGTGATGGAGCATTGTCCTGCATAAAAATCATTGTCTTCTTGAAAGATGCAGACTTTTTCCTGTACCACTGCTTGAAGAAAGTGTCTTCTAAAAACTGGCAATAGGTTTAGGAGTTGATTTTGAGTCCATCTTCAACCCGAAAAGGTCCAACTAGCTCATCTTTAATAATACCAGCCCATACCAGTACCCCACCTCCATCTTGCTAGCGTCTGAGTCAAAGTGGAGCTCTGTGCCCGTTACTGATCCAGTCATGGGCCCATCAATCTCGTCCATCGAGTCACTCTCATCTCATCAGTCCATAAAACCTTTGAAAAATCTGTCTTCAGATATTTCTTGGCCCAGTCTTGCCGTACACAAGGCCCAGTCAGCTTATGTGTCTTGTTCAGTGGTGGTCGGGTTTCAGCCTTCCTTACCTTGCCCATG
>QLTV01003281.1:1386957-1416596 GCA_003457575.1 Thermophis baileyi | reverse complement strand
GGCCATGTCTCAGAGCACTGAACACCTTGTACTTCTGGGCACTCCAGATAAGTTGCAGTTCTGAAATATGACAGCACTGGAGGATAATGGGTTCCTGGTAGCTTCACGTTTGATTCTTCTCAAATCTTTGGCAGTTAAGGTGCGTCTTTTTTTCTCAACACATTTCTTGCGACCCTGTTGCCTATTTGCAACAAAACGTTTTATTGTTCTGTGATCACACCCCAATATCTTAGAAATTTCAAGAGTGCTGCATCCCCCTGAAAGACTTATTACAATTTTTGACTTTTCAGAGTCAGTTAAATCTCTTTTTCAGCCCATTTTGCCTGAGGAAAAGAAGCTGCCTAATAATTATGCACACCTAGATACAGGGTGTTGATCTTAGGCCACACCCTCTCTCATTACACAAATACACATCACCTGATATGCTTATATCCACTAAGAATTCAAGTTTATACAGCTTGCAGATGGAAAATATGCATGACAATGATGATATGGTCAAAATACTCACTTGCCTAATAATTGTGCACACGGTGTGACCCTAGAGATGCTTGGTCTTTGATTGTACAGAACCTGCAATATAGCAATGGGCTATTGTCCCCCTTTTTAGCAATGTTTATTGATTCATCCCCAAACAAAGATTTTATTTATTTGCAATTGCTTCAGCAATTTTGGGAGGTTAAACATGTTGAACCTAGATTCAGATGCTCAAAGAAATTTTTTTCAATTATATGCAAGCCCTATATATATATTTTTCTTCCATTCAATCATGCCTGATTCTTGGAGACTTTTGGAGGCTTCAAAAAGAGCCTGGACAACCATTTGTTTGAAATGGTGTCTCCTGCTTGAGTAAGGGATTGGACTAGAAGACCTCCAAGGTCCCTTCCAACTCTATTATTCTATGTTCTATGACTGCCTGGACAAGTCCTTTCAATTTTCTTGATAAGTTTTATTCAGAAATGGTTTGACATTGCCCCGTTTATAGGGCCGAGAGAAAATAACTGGCCCATGACCGTCCAGCTGGCTTTGTGCCCAAAACAGGATTAGAATTCATAGTCTTCAGATTTCGACCTTGATGCCTTAACCACCCTATTTAAAGGTAAAGATAAAGGTTCCCCTCGCACATACGTGCTAGTCGTTCCTGACTCTAGGGGGCGATGCTCATCTACGTTTCTAAGCCAAAGAGCCAGCGCTGTCCGAAGACATCTCCGTGGTCATGTGGCCGGCATGACTAAACGCCGAAGGCGCACGGAACGCTGTTACCTTCCCACCAAGGTGGTCCCTATTTTTCTACTTGCATATTTACATGCTTTCGAACTGCTAGGCTGGCAGAAGCTGGGGCAAGTAACGGGAGCTCACTCCGTTACGTGGCACTAGGGATTCGAACCGCCGAACTGCCGACCTTTCTGATCGACAAGCTCAGCGTCTTAGCCACTGAGCCACCGCGTCCCCTAACCACCCTATTTAGTATGACACAAATGCAGGAAAAAAATCCACTTTAAAAATTATTTGTAAACTGCAGTCAAGCCAAAAGAAGTTTCATGTTCTTATAATTATCACAGCAGACAATGCCATTTCCCCCCATGTGGTAATGTCCTGATTCTTTTTCCAAGAGAAAATACATTTCCTGCTGAATTCAATATGATTAAAACCCAAATCCTTATTTACAAGACTGCACTTCCAAATGAACCATAACATCTAATATTCCACCCAATTCTTATCAATCATCAGTTTCCTTCCCCAAACAACGGAGAAACAGGATTTGCTTCAGCGTCTAATCCAATACTAAAAACGGATTTTACATCTTCCTTCTTAACGGCGGTTTTCACTGGAAGCTGCCTCCATTCCCGTAGGGAAAACAGAGGCCAGCCTCCTCCTCCTCCTCTTCTTCCTTCTACTTTGTACGCTGCGTCTCTCACCTGGACACACCTAACTCACCTGAGGCTGCGCGGAAGCCTCCTTTTCCGAGCCCGCTGCGTCCCGCTTGTGGCCCGCCCCGCCTGTTCCTGACCGCGCAGGCGCATTGTGACTCGCCCGGCAACTCTCCTCGGGCTCGGCTTATCGCTATCATGGCGGCAGCAACCGAAGCGAGCAGGAAACGATGGACGAGCTAACCGTGGCCACTGCAGAGTGAAGTAGCTGCACGGGGGGGGGGAAAAACCCAAAAAACTTTCAGGCGTCTTCCCCCCACCCCCCGCCAAAGCGGAACCTCCCGCTTGGTTTCCATCCAGCTCAGGTCGGCATAGCGCCAGTCTGGTGGCGGAGAAACGAAGAAGACATCTATCTCCATGCCTGGATCAGCCGCCGGGCATTAGAAGGCGCGTCTCCCTGCCCTTTGGCCCCGATCGTCCCGGGAGCGGAGAGCTCGGCTGGGTGAGTGCGAACTTCCCCGCTGGCCCGACTTCGTCCTTGCACCTGTGACTGCGCGCGCGAGGGGCAAGAAGCAGGGAGCGCTTGCTCCTACCGGAGCTGCTGAAAGACAAGGACAGCAGCAGGAGAGAGGCTGGAGAATAGCCCCGGGGAGGGTGGTGCGTCTTCAAATCTACAATATCTTTTTTTTTTAAAGAACAATCTTTTAGGAAACCATTTTTTTTCCTCCCTCTCGGATGCGAGCAAGTTGAACATTTGCAGCGAGGAGGAGCTTACCTGTGCAGTGTGGTTGCTCCTGCTCTGGTTTTATTGAGGGAGAGGGAGGCGTGTGCTTCAAGAAAAGGGAGCAGAGTTTTATAGTTAGGTAGATGGCAGGCTTGTAGATAGTGTTTAACAAAGTGCCTGTACTTAATGTTGTCTTTCTGGAATGACCTCCTTTCAACAGACCATTGCCCAGGCCCTTGCACTGAGTGAAGAAGAGGAGGAGTCTCGACTCAAGTTGCTGTGCTGCCTTTCAAGGTGCTTTAAGAACTGGACCTGAAGATCCAGGCTAGAGTGTCTGTTCTGTATTTCTGGAAGTGAACTAACGATGGCTAGTGAAGAAAGACAGAGCTCTTCCTCTCCATCAACAGGAGATGATAAAGGAGGAGGAGGTGGTGGTACTGGACAAGGAAAAGATGGAAGCTCAGCTGAAAAGCAGTCTTTGAATCCAGGCATCCCTATCCGGGGTATCAGGATGAAATTTGCTGTTCTGACAGGATTGGTGGAAGTTGGGGAAGTATCCAACAGGGATATTGTAGAAACTGTGTTCAATCTGGTGAGTCACTTATCTTACTTTTTTTTCCCTCTCCAAATGAAGAAAAGCATATGATGATGAAATAATGTACATTCTCTCCATGTTCATATTACTGTAGTTAAACACAAATGTACACACATGGCCATTTTGTAATGGGGGTGAGTCTAGGAAGCTGCTGCATTTTCCTGAAAGAAAAGCCGACTAACTCATTTAAGGTTGCATTGCTTTTTTTCCTCATAGTTTTTATTTTTGCTTGAATTTTCTGTGACTTTGTTTCGAATTCTTGTTGTCAAACAACTTTTCTGCCACTTGTAACTTTACAAATGTATAATGAAAGCACAAGGTAGATGTTAAAATTTGCACCCTAAAATATGCTATTTTATTTGTTTGTAATATTGGTCTAATATATCCTATTGTAAGTTTGTAATTGATGGCTCTGCAAATGTATAGATGCATCAGGTGCAGGCCACGCCCACCCCAGCTCCACAAAGGGAAAAGTTGCAATACGTCATGTGACAGCAATGTGACGCCACGAGTTTGACACCCGTGATCTATAGGATATATCATTATTTGTACTGCAGAGCTCAACTTTTTGTACTCTCAACTTTTCCTAACAGTGAAAGTTCTCTTAGAAAAGGGTTTAGGCTGATTAATATTAAATACAAATATTAGGCTTTGAGGACAGATGACATTAAATTTGAGTATTACAGTTTGGTGGCAGAGAGCAGTAATTATATGATAATCTGGGCAATTCATATATATATATATATTGCACAAACTTTAGAATGTGAGAATAATTACTTCCTCTGGCTCAGTCAGAATTAATGATTGGCCTGACTTTTAAGACCATGTCTCGCATCTGAAATGGTCTTAAAAGCTGAAATAAAATTGTTTGGGCACACAATATGCACCATTTCACATTCCTCATGAGATCTTTGCTTAAAAGTTATAGCCTACATTTTCACAAAGTTCTACTTGAATTTGATATAACTTGGTTTAGATAAAATCTGAAATATTTACTTAAATTTAGGCTCCGCAATGTAAATTAGAGAAAGAACATTCCTAATTTAATAAAACGTAGTAAAAGTATAAAAAAGAAAATTTTGCGTTGTTTTATTCCTGATATATTTATAATAGTTCTTTACTTTGAAGTGTGAGTTAGGGATTATGTATGTATATTCATTTAAGCCCTAAGCATTTGCTAGAAGTAAGCTGCAGAAATAGAAGATTTGTCAAGAATAATTGTGGCCTAGCTTTATTATGCCATAAACATAAAGTGATTATTCTAGGCTATATATATACTGCATTGTCTCCATTGTCTTTAACTAGTGGATTTTTGAATTAAAAATCGAAAATATTGTCACTTTTTTCTATAGCAGTAGCAGAAGACCTCACACATTAATTCCTGGGTCCAAAAAGTATTTGACAGTCATACTTTTTATGCTTATGAATATATAAAAGTTTATTAAACTCTCTAGAGCATTGCAGCATTTTGTACACAGTATTGCAAGTGTATAGTGTATCAGCAATTTGTATCAGCAGTTTGGTATGTTTTATTTCAGCCTATTTGAAAACAATTATAAGTCATATTTGCAATATGAGTTTTGTTAAAAATGATTCAAATTGAATTATAGAGCCTTGCAAAAACTAAATATAAAATTGCCCCCTCCCTAGAGTATACCAAGGTGTACCTTACAGTGAACTGGATTTTTGTCAATGTCTGCCTGGCATATTCCTATATGTGAATAGACTGTATAAATTGGATGCAGCTAGAAATATTTGGGAGGACCTAACGTGGGAAATGTTATCCAGTATGATTGGCTTTTCTTTTGTGAAATGGTAGGCATTTTTTGTGTGTGTGTCATACACAGTGTTTTGGGAGGTGGGTAATACGCAGGACTTGAAGCAAAGAAACAATTTCATTGCACATATTCTACCAAATCCCATCTCCATCTGGTATCTTTCATCTAGAATACTTTGACATTAGTCTGGATATAAGTTTAGACCTGTTCTCTAGGAATTCAGGTATAGATGTGTTTTATTACTACTGAGAAATAATGTAATGTGTAATGCTACAGTTGGACTTCAGTTCGAGAAGTATATACTCTTTCCACAAGCCAATGCTTTCCTTCCTCATAAGGAAAATATATTCATTTCTATGAGTCACATCTGCTTATTTTTTAAACAATCAGACTTTACGTATTTAATAGTGAAAATTTATGAAGTATTTATTTTAACTATTTAAGGTAAATAGTTTGCCAATTGGGAAGAGCTCATACACCCGCCCTTTCCTGCCACTGAATATGTTCCCCATCTTGTGCAGTGTGATGTGACTCTTGGTCATGTTCTGATTCAGATACCATGGCTCCTCTATTAGAGATTTGGTATAAAAACACTCTTATTGTTTCAAAAATAGGGCAGAACACTAGAGAAACTTTTGACTAGAGAAGCTAGAAAAAAGTGGTTTACTATCTCCCCATAGCATCTTATTAAAAATTGGAATTTTCAATTGTAGGAAGTCCAGGAAAATTGTAGCAACACAAACACACACATAGTATGAAAAAAAAAAGAGAGAATCAGGTTTGTATATACTGGGACAATAACCATTGAGGGATTACAGCCATTTTAATATACCAACCCCCATATTTGGTAATGGATAAATAGCTGAGTAGCATTTTCATGGCCAGGGGTGGCCTGCTCCCTTGTTACTCTGTGACAAATCAAGCAGATAAAAGTATGAAGTTCTGAGTGTTACATTTGCACTTGGTAGCTGTTCACTGGAGCACTCAACATGAGGTCCAAAGAGGTGTCTATGAAAGTGAAAGAGGCCATCATTAGGCTAAAAAAGCAAAATTTATGAGAGAGTGAGCAAAAACACTGGGAATGGCCAGAACAATATTTTGAAACTTTCTTAAAAGGAAGGAATTAACTAGCAGGCTCAGCAACACCAAAAGGCCTGGAAAGTCATAGAAGATAACTAAAGTGGATGACTACAGAAGTCTGTCATTGGGTAAGAAAAACCCTTTCACAACATCTAGCCAAGTCAAAAACACTCTTGAGGTAGATGTGTCATTGTTAAAGTTTACAGCCAAGAGAGGCGTCACGAATGTAAATACAGAGGCTTCATAACAAGATGCAAACTCTGGCCACACTCGGGAACAGGAAGGCCAGATTAGACTTTGCCAGATTCTTTTGACTGATGAAACCAAGATTAACTTGTACCATAATGATGAAAAAAAATATGGAGAAGGAAAGGAACAGCTCATGATCCGAGCACACTACATCATCTGTCAAACATGGCAGAGACAGCGTTATGCATGGGCATGTATGGCTGCCAGTGGAACTGGATCACTGGCATTTATTGATGACCTGGCTGCTGATAAAAGTAGCAGGATGAATTCTGAAGGGTATAGGACTACACTCCCTGCTCAGATTCAACCAAATGCTGCAAAACTGATAGGATGCCGCTTCATATTGCAGATGGATAATGACCTAAAACATACAACAAAAGCAACCAAGAGTTCCTCAAGGCACAGAAATGGGATATTATTCACTGGCCAAGTCAGTCACCTGATCTCAGCCCAATAGAGCAAGCTGTTACTTATTGAAGACAAGACTGAAAGCAGAAAGACCCACAAACAAGCAACAGCTGAAGGCAGCTGCAGTAAAAGCAGGCAAAGCATCTCAAAGGAGGAGATTCAGCATTGGGGCTAGTCCACGAGTTCTAGACTTCAGGCAGTCATTGAGTGCAAAGGATTTTCATCCAAGTATTAAAAACAATCCTAATATTTATAATTCTGTTTGTCCATCATTTATGAGCCATCAAAAACGGGGTTGGGTGTATTAAAATAGCTGTAATTTAAAATTACTTAATTTAATGTATATATATAATATATATATAATAAATAAATAAATATTAATTAAATTAAATTAAATTAAATTAATGTAATTAAAAAATCAATGGTTAATGCCATTCTTTTGTCAAACCCCTTTAATTAAAGTTGAGTGTCTTCACTCACATCTTGAGAGTTTCATTTCAGATTCAGTATGGTGGTAGCTCAAATGCCAAAAAATGTATCATTGTCCCAATACACACAAACCTGACTATGTGTATGTATGTTGGTATCTACCAGTAGCCAAGACGAAGCTAAAGCTAATAATTTAGTCAAATATTTGGACCGTTCAGAGATAATTTTGTGTGGCTAGTAAATTATGTAACACCACAAACTAATACAATAAACTAAGAGTTAAGAGACAGGAATGTTAAGAGGAGCCCAAGCAGACATCAGATTCACTAAAAAAAAATACCCACAGAAAACAGTTTTCCAACAAGGAAGTTTAAGTTTCCTGTTGTACAGCTGACTGAGCTTAATGAGAAGTGTAAATATCTCTTACAGAACTGTGCTGACCTCCACTGTTACAGCCTATTTTAGTATATGATTTAGCGCTTGGTACTTTCCCAAAGAGAGTCTCTGACTCTTTTCTACCGAATTCAGTGGCCACCTGCACTGAATCATACCTATCATTCATAGGTGACCAATGACTGGGGTTGCCTCTTGAATTGCAAGCTGGGAGACCTGTAAAGTTTTACTCTTCAACCTCAGAGAACTCCATAACAGGTTGTGCATGAAGATACCAATTTTCTATATAATTTTCTTGTAACCTATCAAATTAATTTGAAATGCCTAACCAGTTCTGTTGTTTTATGAGGCTTTAGAAAAACGCTTCCCAAACTTTTTCCTTCATTACCCAAAAACACTTATCAGAAAGTCTTACTGAATTTCAAGGATCAGTTGTAAGTCTCTTCCTTCAGCATTATCATAACTTCAAATGGTTGCTGAATGAATGGTCATAACTCAAGGACTACTTGTATTAAAAAACAATATCATTGAATAAAATTTATGACATTTCATTTCAATAATTACTATTGGTAATTTCATTGGTTTTCACCTTAATAGGGAGAATTTGGGAGATTTTTAATATATTTTAGTACATATGACAATCTTTAAGTAAATTTAAATGTCTCTGTTGTGATTAGTAATGGGATTATTGTTAAGGTGTCCTTAACAATAAAGAAAAACCACTTTTATTCAATTTTGGGTAATTTACCCAGGATCAGGAAGTATTGTTTTAGAGCAAAATAAAATAAATTAAAAATGAGCCATTTGTGACAAAATAGTACTGTCTTATAATCTTTTTGGAATATTGCATTTTCTTTCATGCATTTCTTTTAAACAGCTTTCTAGTATGACTGGAGAGCTGTACCAATAGCGTCTTCAATATTGAATATTTATATTTTTATATTTAAAATTTAACTTTTATTATTTACTTTTTGCTTTTTAAAATAAAGTTTGATTTTGTTTATCTGTGAGATTGGTTTGTTTCCCAAGAAAGATTTGGTTTTCCTGACCATATACCTCTATACTAGATGGCCGGGAGGTTTGTATTTTTTAAATTAATTTCCTCTTTTGAAATTTTATATTTTAAATATAAGAAAAACAGCATATAGAGATCCTGTATCTCACACGCATAAGAGTCAGAGGATTGGAAACAGGTAGAACAGTAGAACAGTTCTTGAAAGATAGGTAGTAGCATTAGAAATAATCTGTGTGCTATCCGAAACAGAATTTTGATTTTTTTTTCTCTCTACACCAGGGGTGTCAAACTGGAGGCCCATGGGCCATATGCGTCACGTGCAAGCCACACCCACCCCAGTTCCGCAAATGGGAAAAACGTCACGAAATGTCACATGATGGCAATGTGATGCCGAAAGTTTGACACCCATGCTCTACACCATCCTGCTTACATACAACAAGTTTTAATATGCTGTTTTCTTATAATCTGAATAGGTTGTTTATTCTTCCATTACTATTTTTCGGTCATAGTACTAAATAATATTGTAACAGAAAATATATTTAGTTTTTAAAGTCATCTGTAAAGCTGCTACAAGTAAATAGAACAAGTTACATAGTGTATTATTATGGATATGCAGTTTCAAATAATTATTATTGTCATTTGTTTCAAAATTGCTTACCCGTAGTTCAAGTCAAATGGAGAAACAAAAGTACAGATATATTATGTGCATTCAGTTTGGTTTAACTCTGCAATCATACAGACTTTCTTCATGACTATCCGTCTCTAATCTGGTCCTTCAGGTTTTCCAACGATGTACCCATTGCCGCTGTAACTGATTCCATCCACTTTGCTGTTTTTCCTGGCATTCACGTTGTTTACAGAGAACTGGGTCTTTGCATAATTTGTCAGAATCGAATTATTTGAACCTGATCATTTGTGCCTCAAATGAGAACTTTAGGTTGATTTGTTCAGTGATGCATATGTTTTCTTGGCTATACATGGTTTTTCTCAGAAATCTTCTCCAACATCAAAGCTGAAAAGTGTCAATACTCTTCTGATCTAACTTTTAATATAATAAAGCAATGCAAAATATCAGAATCACAGTCTTGATAACAAGTAATATAAAGACATATATTTTATCTCAAATACCTTTAACAAGGGGCATTTTTCCTACCCCAGAGAAGAGTCTTGCCACTGTCGGGAGGAGTTCTGCAGATCTCATTTTAGAGGGCTATTTGTCTATTGGTGAATGTAGTAAACAAAAACATGGAACAATCTTAAATACAGGTAGTCTTCAACTTATGATCACAATTGGGACTGGAATTCCCATCACTAAGCAGTGTGGTTGTTAAATGAGTCATGACCAATTTTATTATCTTTTTTGTTGCGGTCATTAAGTGACTCATGTGGTAATTAAGCAGATAAGGCTTTCTCCATTGACTTGCTTGTCAGAAGGCCCTGGGAAGATTGTAAATGTTGATCACATGACTCAGACCTGCAACTTTCGAAAATACAGGTTGCCAAGCAAATTTTTGATGACGTGACTGCAAGAACCGGTTGTAAGTCACTGTTTTCAATGCCATTATAAATTGAACAGTCATTAAATAAATCAATTATCTTGGGACATTATTTGATTAATTTATAGCTTATATTAAATGCATCACAATGTTTCCAACTTTTTTCTACTTCTAGCTTTCTCTGGTTTAAGAAAATGAGGAGGCATTATTCTCATTTAATAAAATTTCTAAAATTTATTCTTCTTCTGAACTCTTCATCAGTTTAAAAAAAACATATTATAGGAGAATTGCTATAATATATGCAATATATAATTCAATATAGCAATAGCATTTAGACTTATATACCGCTTCACAGTACTTTACAGCCCTCTCTAAGCGGTTTACAGAGTCAGCATATTGCTCCCAACAATCTAGGTCCTCATTTTACTGACCTCGGAAGGATGGATTGAATTGCTGACATAATTTTGATGATGGTATTAGATAAGTATAAACCATATTGCTGTACCATCTCTTTTACATTTCTATCCACTTTCAGGTAGTATACAGTATCAGACAAGTATTTCCTTATTAGTCCAATTTCTATCTTTATAGTTTAGTAAGAATGGAACTCTAAACAATTATCTATTGCTTTCTGCCTTTAAGCCCAAAGTAATAACGATGCTAATTTTTGTTTTCATAGTGAAATTTAAAATTTTATTGAAATGTTCTAATGTTAGAATTAGCCAAACATTAATTAAACAGTATGTCAAATTATTTTATCTTATGTCAGTAATCATTTGTGTGACTATTGAAGACAGCTTTAGGCTATATCTGATGCTTTCCAGATGTGATGAAATTGTACATTCCCAAATTCACAGGTTATAATTTTATCACCAGACCTTGAAGAAGCAGGACAGAAACAGTATTGTTACTTTTGAATTTTGATGTTGGAGAACTCCTGAGAATACCATTGACAGTCAAGAAAGCAAACAAAAACAGAGTTCTCACTTGAGATATAAATGATAATTGTTACTTTTGAACTAAGATGCATGCTGCATCTCATCTACTTAACTTCACTCTCTCCTTTATCATTTTTTTCTGTTGTTGAAGCATGGTATGACTTCCTGTATTCCAACAAAATCATTGAAATGTTTTAAGGAATGTTTTTTCATCTGCAGTTTTCAATACAAGCACAGTATAGTGGAAAGTTGTGATTTGTCCTCACTGATTTTTTTCAAGGTGTCATTCCTCAGCTTTTCTTTATAAATGAAGCAGCTGTATTCAAGACTGGTTTTTATTTATTGATGATTTGGCAAAATACTAGAATAGAATAGAATAGAATTTTTTATTGGCCAAGTGTGATTGGACACACAAGGAATTTGTCTTGGTGCATATGCTCTCAGTGTACATAAAAGAAAAGATAAGTTTGTCAAGAATCATAAGGTACAACACTTTAGTCCGGGTACAAATAAGCAATGAAATCATAGTAGGAACCAGTCAATATAAATTGTAAGGATACAAGTAACAAAGTTACAGTCGTACAGTCATTTGTGGGAGGAGATGGGTGATTAGGAACGATGAGAAGATCAATAGTAATAGTAATGCAGACTTAGCGAATAGTTTGACCGTGTTGAGGGAATTATTTGTTTAGCAGGGTGATGGCGTTCGGGGAAAGAACTGTTCTTGTGTCTAGTTGTTCTGGTGTGCAATGCCCTATAATGTCGTTTTGAGGGTAGAAATTGTGTAGAACTGTATCAGCAGCTCCTTGGGCAGTTTGAGCTTTCTGAGTTGGCGCAGAAAGAACATTCTTTGTTGTGCTTTTTTGATGACTTTTTGATGTTAGGTGTCCATTTTAGATCTTGCGATATGGTAGAACCTAGAAATTTGAAGGTCTCTACTGTTGATACTGTGTTGTCTAGTATTGTAAGAGGTGGAAGTATGGGCGGGTTTCTCCTAAAGTCTACCACCATTTCTACGGTTTTGAGTGTATTCAGTTCCAGGTTGTTCCGGTCGCACCACAAGGTTAGTTCAACAGTGATTACTTTTCTTGCTCAGAATTTCAGGACCAGCTGGTAAACTTTAAAGAAATCTACCTTGATATAGATTTCTTATTGGCTGATACATAGAGAAATTAACAGGCAAAACTAAAGGTAAATGGCTTTTGTTTACAATTGTTCCTTGGCAACTGGTATTTAAGGCATGTTGTCTCTGATTCAGAAAGCTGTATACAACCATTAAGACTAAGATGCTGATACCGGTAATACTAGTTTCAACTGGATTCACTCCTCCTCCTATAAGGCCATTGTCAGCAATTGCATTGTGGGAAAGAAATCAACGAAATCAGGCAAAGGTTCAAAAAACGTGCCATTTAGATTGTTTCCCCACTGCTAGTCAAAAAGCAGTTTTAAAGAGTTTATACAACTTGAGAAGCCATGTTCATAAAGCAGTAGAACTTAATTGAGAAAAGGACATTAAATAATGAAAATGCAGTTTAAAAAGCCGTATGAACAGATCAAGGAACCTGGTAATGTAAAAGCTAATAAAAATAAAAAGCTGATATTAAGCTTCTCAAAAAAGCTAGAACTAAAAACAGTGTGATAAATGTTCAATCCAATCTAGCTGCAAAAGGACACAGAATCCAACAAAGATTTCCATTTTGTGGCATTTATCAACCACATTAATCTACTTATATATTATTTTTAAGTTTCATTTTTAAATTATAGTATGTTCCAACTGTGTCAATTTCACTTTCATATTGGTTCTAGCTAGGAATAGGGAGACGGTTTTATGAACGTGTCTCAACTTGTCCCTTGACTTTTGGAATACTTCTTTGTGAAAGTTTGGTTTGGGATCATTTAATCTGAATGTTGATGTATTTTTCAATTTTTTCTCTTTTATCTCTTTCATCCCACCTAGGATTCTTAAAAGTTCATTCAAAATATGAAGACAATAGAATGTAGTTTAAGCTTATATAGATAAAATGTCATATGTTATTTTTAATCTAGATGCGTCTATCACAAAATGGAATAATAGAATTTGCTTGCTTTCCATATTTCAAACCGGAATGGGACAATTCGCCACTACCAACTTGCCATGGCCAACTCATTGCTGCCAACTCACCATGGTCAACTTGCTGAAGCCAGCTTGCCACAGCCAACTTGCTGCGCGACAATTCAACAATTTTATTTATTTTTTTAAAATAATTTAAAAATATTTTAATTTTTGGCACTCACATTTCATTTTGTCCCTCCTTTTGCATTCTTTCTTAAATGATTCTATTGCACCATTTATTTAATATTATGTAACTTTTGTCCCGCTTTGAGTTGTCCCATGGCAAGTTGGCTGTGGTGAATTGTCCTGTGGCAAGTTGGCTATGGCCAGTTGGCTGTGGCGAATTGGCTGTGGCGAGTTGGTTGTGGTGAGTTGTCTTAGACCCATTTGAAACACAGATATGGCTCTCAGAAATTTAACTATGATCCAAAGGAACTTGGATAGTAAAAGTGATGTGGCTGTCATATTATCTTTCTAAATATATTTTGTTAAAGTCTGCCATGAAACCAAATATTTTGCTTGGAGAAATTTTATCCTTTTAGAAGTTGTCTCATGCTTTTGATTTTTGGTATGTTTCAAAAACTACAGTAGAGCAACCTACCTATAAGTGTCGAGTCCCAGATGCTTAATAATTTTAGCAGACTGAGAGTAGCTATTTTGTAGGCATTTCATGGCATGACAGTTTACTCTTTGTGGATGTCCTGCAGCTACAGTATTTGATTTTTGAGTACATTATGATCCTGAGATTACATTGTTTCCCTGATGAAAGCATATTCTAATTAAATAATGAGCCGAGGTGGCGCAGTGGTTAAGAGTGCAGTACTGCAGGCTACTTCAGCTGACTGCTAGCTGCAGTTTGGCGGTTCAAATCTCACCAGCTCAAGGTTGACTCAGCCTTCCATCCTTCCGAGGTGGGTAAAATGAGGACCCAGATTGTTGGGGGCAATATGCTGACTCTGTGAACCGCTTAGAGAGGGCTGTAAAGCACTGTAAAGCGGTATATAAGTCTAAGTGCTATTGCTATTGCTATTGCTAAAGTATGATCCCAACATTAACAAAATTAGCCTCAAAACGATATTCTCTGTGTTGAATGAAGTATGCTTTATTGTTGAATGGTCAGGACTTGTGAATTAACATGATTATAAATTAATATCACTATTCACTTCAATTAATATATTTAGTTTGAATTTGCAACTGATTGTTTTGCATTTTTCATTAAGCAGATATACAATATAGGATTTCATTTTTATTGGAAGACTATTTGAGTGCAGTCATACTCAGAACTCTACTTTCAGAACAAAGTAAGGAGACTGTGAAGCATTTTACTGATGTCAAATGAGGTTCTTTGACAAAGTCTGAGTGCTTGACATTATAATTGGGAGAGGTTATTAATTGGTTCTTTCAATTCTTTTTAGTATTTCCTGATTTGTAACAATGAATAATCAAGCTCCTCAAAATTGATTAGGCTATCTAGTAATCCTACATCTGGTATCAATTAACCATTTTTAGAATACTTTTTTCATGTTCTTTGCGATTTTCCAACCTGTTTCTTGTTCCTCTGTTACAATTGTATGCGGTAGAACACGACATCTTGTCAATAAATGGTACAGTTTGTTATAATGAAGTAGCTTGTAGTTATCGAAGACCTACTCAAGCAGTATAATTGTTTACAACTCTTTCTGCTAAAGTGCTGTTTTAGAAATCAGATGTTAGTACAAAGAATGACTTAAAAAAAACAGTTTTTCACCTTGCATAGAGTAAAATAATGGACCAATGCTTAAACGATTAAGATCTATTTAATTTCAAATTAGTTTATTGTATGCTAGTGTTCACATTGTACATGACTGTGTGAAACATAAATAGTTAAGGATAGATAGTAATGTTCTTTATTTAGAACAAGGCAGCCAGTATATACACCCCACAAGCAGATTGCATCTCCATTTCCTAAACATCATTAAAGAAATGCCAGTGTTGTGTTATTTGTGCATTCCTTACATTTCTGCTGCTCTATTTTGTTTTTATAATTAAAGCTGTTCAGAACATGTTTACAAATAACAGATTTAAATTGCTTGATTTTCATTTTATACAAACGATAAATAAATTCAACAGATCATAACTAAATCAGTAAGTATCTTGATTGTGCCGATCAGGACTTAATGAAAAGCCCAAATCCTAGACAAATGGGTAGCTTATGATTGTATCCATTAAATTGAGAACTTCTGCATGGCAACAGACAAGTATTTTTCACTACAACCAAACCCATCAGAGAACGTAAATGCAGGGAATCTTTGAGATATCAACTGTTGATTATGTTACATTTCAGATCACTGTTAACTGCAGTGAAAGCTTTCGGCTCCTTAAGTTAATAGAAGAAAAATGTGTAGCACAGGGCTCTTTGAGAACTAGGTGCCCAGCTAAGTGACATTAATTGGAATTAATGGTTAACTTTGATATCAGCTGATTAATATTTCTTACTGGCTCACATCTGTATTAAAAAAAACACTGAGGAAAAAGCACAATTTACTACTAAGCAAAATATATTTAATAAACCAAAGCAAAAGAAATATGGATAGCAAAATTGGATATATGTGTATGTATAGGTTTATAATTCAATTTTGTACATGTTCAAACAAAAGTGCTGCTATTTTTAATATATCTTAATAACAAAATGTACTTAAAGTATATTTCTCTATATAAAGTTAATAGCGCTTATTGAAAAGCAAGCAATTGTAGGATTGCTACCTAGAAGCATAAACTCTATGAAACATACAAGTTTGAATTATTATATTTTAAAAGAGGTATATGTATTTTTATAAGGAAAGAAATGTTTGCATATATATGTTCTAACATCATGAAATTGTGGTTGACATTTTATGCAATACTGATCTTTGTTAATTTTTAGGAATTTTGAACAATTTTCCTTATCTGAATATAAGAATATTGCCAATTTTCTTTGTACTACATTATTTCTAGTGTCCATTAGGTGGCACTCATGCCTTTATCTTTAATGAAGCAAACAAAAGTTCTGTGGATTTTAATATAAAACTTGACCAGAATAGCATTAAGCAGCATATATAAATGCAAGCAAATAGGGACAACTTTAATCAATCAGCTTGATTCTGGTATTGTATTTCATTAGTGGTAAAAGATTCTCAAAGTGGGAACACAGAGAATGTAAACGTGCAACTGTCAATGATTAAGTGTGAAAAATGAGAAGGGAGAAGTATGTTTCATGGGAGAGATAGAGAAAAGAGGACCCAGTGACTGGTAAACTGGAGGTTCTTCAAAACAGGTACAGATTTGGCTGAAGCTGCTATTGAGGAACCTCTTATCTATTGTCACTCAGGAATGGTAGTCATTACAAATAGTTGATAGTCATTGAATGGCCCAGGGTAATTTAGAATTTTCATTTCATCTTAGTAAAACCCAATACCTTTTTTTCAGGATGCGAGAGAAACAGTGCCATATTGGCCACTGGTACATTCTCAGTTCCTTCATGATCTTGAAACACTGTGTTGACAGTTTGCTGGATGGGCATTTTTGGTATTTAATGCCACTGACTCCCTTTGTAATTGTGCCTTGTATCAAAACAGATGTCAACAATTTTGTTCTTATTTTCCCATTTCTGTTATTTCTCCTAGCCGTAGTCATGCAAGGTAATTGATTTAATGCAGCTCTTTACCATCTGCTAAGGATCTTGATTCGCGGTTCCTCTAGACCAGGGCTGTGATGAAAATTCAGGCATTTCAGCTCCATATTTATGCCCCACAACTTGCAATTCAACTACCTATGCCTACCTATTTTTCCTCTTATCCCTGCCCTTTTGGCCACACTGCATTCTGGCACCCACATAATTCCCTATCAACCATTGTCTTCCTCCTGCTGTTGACAAGGCACACACTGCCAAAGCAGCTGCTGGCCTTCGCAGGGCTACATGAAGCCTCTCTACAACTTTGTGAGGCCTGGCACAGTGTCATGAAAGCTTCTCCAGGCTATGGGGAGGTCTTGCGGAGGGGCGGAGAACTTGCTTGGCCAGGTGTGCCTCATCAGCAACAAGAGGAAGAACACAAGGGTGGTCAGAGGGAAACAGAGGGGGCCTGTTATATAAAGAACATTATATGTTCTTTCCTAGCCAGTCTTCAGTGATACAAATAAAGTTTATCCTTGAATCTATCAAGGTCTTATTCTTCTTGATCTTAGCATTCAGCCCTAGCACAGTGTGGCTTCTCAAGGTCCCACAAAAGAGAATAGAGGCCAAAAGCAGAGATCTAAAACAGATTGAATTCCCCTGTTTATAACCAGTATTTTCATCATAACTCTTTCAGCCAAACCACAATGGAAATATGTTGTTCAGCATCCACATCACCTCAGTTTAATAATCTGAGAAGCTGAGTTAGGGAAAACTTGCAGTCAAAATGTGGATTACTTTAAAAAGCCATTTTTTAAAAAAAACATTTCCCTCATTAATTCCATGTAGACAATGGCTGAATACCACTTTTGATTTTCTATCCTGTATTTTCTGATAGTAGATTGAAAAAATTAATGGTATCTGATTTATTTACCACAGCCACTTATGTTAGTCAAGTATTTAACAAATTAGCTATTTTTAAAATGAGCATTACTTGCATTATTCTTAAAGTATAGACTTTAATGCAGATTTCTGTATAAGTTTGATAAAATGCACTTGATAATGTTTAGTAATATTTTGAAGATAAATTTAGGTAATTTTATAATTTAGGTAAACTATGCCAATTATTTATTTATTTATTTATTTTTAAAAAAACAGAGTGTCTTTAGGCTTGAACATTTGCACAAATGTTTTGTTATATTCTTTTTTGTGCCTCATTATGCTTAAATGTTCAAAACATTTTCTCAATAACTTTCTAAAATGACACTTGTTTTAAGAAATAATTATTGAATATCGTTATACTCGGATAGTAAAGAAAATAACATGAACAATGTGGTATATTTTGCTGTGACTTTCATATTACATACCAGTAAGATTTAAATTCTGAGTAACAGAAGTTGAACTGATTTTTAAGTAGATGGCATACAGTGATGGATTTCTGATTTTGAAAATCTGTCACAACCATAAATCAGCAGCTTGCTAAGATTGCAGTAGCAAGCTATTAAATAACATGATAGTATTTACTATAGGTAGATGCAAATTTTAAAAGAGTTTCTTTATCATAGTTTAAGTGATTTATTGGCTTTCAATGCTCATGTATGAATCTGATGTAATGGATTTTGAAAATCTATTTTCTGTAAGAAGATGCCTGCTTTCCATATGACTGTAGGTTACATATTTTACCTTTATATATTAATGTCTGTATTACAATAAAGTTACATTTTGATTATTTGTATGATTAGGTTTTACCTATAGGGCAGTTCAAAGTGACAATCTGATTGTAAAGATCACATTTTAAAAATGTGAACTTGTTACAATAATAATCAGAATAATATAAGAATAAATTCTTATAATTTCAGTTGAATGCTTCCATGTAAAATTGAGCATTGTAATAACCTTTGTTATTCTACAGGAAAATTAGAAATAGTCTATAAAATTATTCTTAAATCTGTAAGCTCTGAATATCTTATTGCTTAATGAGTGGACAACTATGAATTAAATATAATTATTTTTATCACTTTGGAAATTCCTTGAAAATTGAGACCAATTTGATCTAGTGGTTAAGACACCAGGCTAGAAACTGGGAGACAGTAAGTTCTAGTCCGACCATAGACATGAGAGCCAGCTGGGTCAGTTTGGACCAGTCACTCTCTCTTAGCCCCTGCTCACCTCACAGGATTATTGTTGTGGGGAAATAGGAGGAAGGAGGATTAGGTACGTGTAGTGCCTTGAGTTATTTATAAAATCAATAAAAGTGGGATATAGATAAATCAGAATCTTCTCTATCTACCCTCTCAAAGTACAAGTTTTTCAGAACACATCCACTGATAAATAAAATGCTTTCAATGCAATTTTGTTGACACCGGCATTATATAAATTTAAAATAAATATAAGGTTATAATTTCTCTTTACTTTTCCTATTTTCTCTGTACTAATCTATTCTGAATGGAATCTGTCTAGTTCTTATATCTCCTATTTGAAAATGACATTTAATACAGCATAATTGCTGACTAAAATGGTCCGACTGTGATCGGCATATGTGGGCCTGATTGGGGTAGATTGCAGGGGTGATACAGAAATATAATTTTATGTCATTTTATTCTATTTTACATATTTATGTATTAAATTATTGTATTTTATCCTATAACTATTGTATTTTACCCTACTCTCATTTTAAATTATTTGTTTAGAATTTTATTGGTAATATGTGTTTGAACTTGTACGTTGATATGGCCTATAGTTTTATATATATATCTTTAGAATTGGACAACAATACTTTTAGAAATTTATTGCTGGAAACAATTCTATCTTAAAAAATTCTGTCAAACTTGAATATTGTCTGTTCTTTTTATATTTTGAATGATGTAATAGTAGTTTGGTTAATGAAAAATCTAAATTAATAATGAAATAAAATTTGTAATGGCAATTCCCTAGTTTTGCTTCCAGATTTTAGCAGAACTCTGGTGATGCAACAGAGCTTTTCTGGCAGCCTTCCCAGGCAGACTAGACTGGAAACATGATGAGATTAGCTAATTAATTCCATTTTATTGTAAGACTACATTAATATACTCTTGCAGGTCTGAATGTATAAATCTCCTGTGTACATTTTTAGCCATCTGATCAATTAGGATGGGTCCTTCCTAAGTTTCTTCTTCTAACATTAAGATCTCTTCTCTGATCATTTCCTAGGCAGCATCTGTTCCCCTCATCCCTCAAAATCAATCTCACATACCATTACATTTCTCTTCTACTAGCGGGGTAGATGGTGATAGGTTAATTTATTACAATAAGATAGACTTCATGTGAAGTGTTAATACTAACTTATAATGCCTTGGTAAGGCTACACTTGGAATACTGCATCTAGTTTTGGTCGCCACGATGTAAAAAAGATGTTGAGACTCTAGAAAGAATGCAGAGAAGAGCAACAAAGATGATTAGGAGACTGGAAGCTAAAACATATGAAGAACAATTGCTGGAATTGGGTATGTCTAGTTTAATGAAAAGAAGGACCAGGATGACATGATAGCAGTGTTCCAATATCTCAGCGTTGCCACAAAGAAGAGGGAGTCAAGCTATTCTCCAAAGCACCTGAGGGCAGGACAAGAAGCAATGGATGGAAACTAATCAAGGAGAGAATCAACCTAGAACTAAGAAGAAATTTCCTGACAGTTAGAACAATTAATCAGTGGAACAACTTGGCTCCAGAAGTTGTGAATGCTCCAAAACTGGAAGTTTTTAAAAAGAAATATGGTATCGGGTTTCCTGCCTAAGCAGGAGGTTGGACTAGAAGACCTCCAAGGTCCCGTCCAATTCTGTAATTCTACTCTATTCCTATTCTATTTCTATTTCTATTTCTATTTCTATTTCTATTTCTATTTCTATTCTATTCTATTCTATTCTATTCTATTCTATTCTATTCTATTCTATTCATTATATTTATTTTAGAAAAAATATTTTGTGGACTGGAGTCCATTTTGACGTATTATTGTTTTGATATTAAAACTTATGTGAATAGGTTCAGTTATATTATAACATCAAAATAAGATTTGGCATTGCATGAATTAATCCTGTCAGTCATACCAGCTATGTGACCTTGATGTTTTTTTATTCCCTTTCTCCATTCTTCTTTAAGACAAATAGAAATTTTTCTTTTTTTGCAAATGGTCAATTTCAGTGAATGGAAAACTGTGTATTTTACTAAAATGAAGATGTGACAAAATACAAACAGTAATAGGAGAAGGAGGAAATAAAAACAAAAACTCTTATGGTATAATGCACCATTTGGGCTAACTTGATGGTACAAACATAATAAACACAATGAGAGTTTTAGTAATAAATAGATTAAGGGAGTAATTGTTTTCCTGAATGTACTTTGCCTAAACTTGCCTTGTCAGTGAGATGAGCAGCATATACATTTAATAAATAAATTCTGTAGATAACTTTTTTTTAAGAATTTATTTTATTTATTTTATTTATTTATTTATTTATTTATTTATTTATTTATTTATTTATTTATCAACAAGTGCAAGGAAACAGGACACATGAAAATGGCACAAATAAATGGATATAAAGAAGCAAAACATAGCCATAAACACATAAAATGAGTACATACAAATGGGTACAGTAGGACAGGGACGGTAGGCACACTGGTGCGCTTATGCACGCCCCCTTAGGGACCACATTTAGTTTGTATCTATTGATAGTCCTAGTGTTATTGCGGTTGAAGTTAAAGTAGTCGTTAACAGGTAGGACATTAAGGTAGATGATCTTGTGTACTAAGCTTAGGTCGTAATGTAGACGGCGTAGTTCAAGGTTAGCCAGGCCTAAAATTTCAAGTCTACGGGAATAAGGAATTTTATTGCGAGCAGAGGAGCTGAGTCCTCTTCTTGTACAATACCTCTGGACCCTCTCTACTGTATTAATGTCCGAAATACAGTGTGGGTTCCAGGCAGGTGAGCAGTATCCAAGGATAGGTCTGGCAAAGGTTTTGTATGCCCTAGTTAGAAGTATAACGTTACCAGAGAGAAAACTTTGTAAAATAAGGTTGACAACTCTTAATGCCTTTTTAGCATTAAGAATTGGTAAACTGTAATGTGTTTTTGTCTTGCTAATAGAGATTTGTATGCAACTCTTTGGGATAATTGTTGCAGAAATTTAAAATTTGGATTTGAAGGATGCTGTAATTCTGTTTGGTGAAGAGGTTGAAGAAAGAGAGTTTATTTTATTTTTCAATCTCTTTGGTGAAACTTAATCCCTGGGAATGTGAAATTATGATTGAGAAGGAATGATCTATAGATACCAAAAGTTGCCATTGCTTTTAAAATTCATCCAGATATTGATATATTTATGACATATTTAAATTTACAAATATCCAGGGAAATATTAAAATGAAATGTAAAAGTTAGGAAGATGTATTTGAATGCTTCAAATATGTTGCTTGGAAATCATTGCTGTATGCTTACATATCATTCCACAGTCTAGCAAGAGAAAATATTATGTCAGCCAGTTGGTTGTTATAAAGATTGTTTATGAAGTTGAATCTAAGACTTATACATTGAATTGGGGAATTCTGAAAAATGAACTGTATGGCACAAGAGACCAAATCATGTTAAGGTGCAGAGAGAGACTATACATCAGTTCAAAGTTGATATTATTTAAAAAAAAAATACAACCATAAAAAAGGTAATAAGATTACATTCTCACACTTCATGGCTAGTAAGGTGCATTAGGCTGCTCAGATATTCATAACTTACTGTGACATTTCATGAGATTACATTTTGCTGTTCACAGCCATTACTGCTGCTCAGATAATAACTAGCTAGTGTACATACCTGGATTATGCGATCCCTGTCTTTAGCAGCAAATTTGTGTCTTGAAGGTTGATCAGCTTCAAATTATTATTAGAATAGGTTAATATGACATACTGCTAAGGTGTGCGTTTATACGTATGTATAACGTGTTGCCATATTAATAGTATATCAAATTTTCCACAAATTGCGTGTAACTCCCCATTTGTAAAAAATACTTTCATAAAACATTTAAATGAAAATTACTTAAGTCTGATTTCCTGAACGTACTATTTCAAATTGCTAGTGAATTATTTGTGTTTTGCAGATTAGATAGGAAAACTAATATGTCAACTTCTTTGATGGGTGGTTACTGTCTATGTACATGTAGCTAAAAGTGAAAGATGACTCGAAGAGAATTGAGGTGAAGGTGAGGTCACTTTACTTAAGAGCGAAATGTATGGCCTATAAGGTACTGGCATGACAGTTGATGGTTCTTTAGAACCAAATATATTAACTCAAGCAACCGTAAGAAGATAATGGGCCAGATTTATTTATTTATTTTGGTAATGCTTGGCAGTGAGCTTAGCATTGGCTAAAAGTTGTATTCCAAAGCATAAATTCAAACTTTTCCTTTAATAAAATTCCTTTGAAGTTGATTATAACTGCGTTTATCTGGTCTTTCTATTGAACAAAGTTCTTAATTGCTATTATTGCTAATATCCAGTTGTGAAGAGAACTTTTCAAGTCACATATGCTATATTATTTGATCATCATTTGTGATGAAATTGTTTTATGATTTGGGTGTTGCTATGCGGGCATCCGAGAGTAGAAAATGTGGCCTCTTTAGATGTAATGAAAGTTGCCTAGGTTTTATAATTAAAATAACCTGAAATAATGATAGTTATACAATATGTATAGTTATAAACTTCCCTGCTAAGGAATTTGCGCTGTCATCAGCCATAAAGCACACATCTCACCATTAGACTTAAGAAGTGTGCATGTATTTCTCGGATTTGCATATAGCTTGTCATTACACAAACACATATTTGAGAAATATATTTGCAGATTATTATATATGCTGATTCTCCTTCATTAAGAGAGAAATTTAAAAATGAAAATATTAATTTTTTTGTTTCTGTTGTCTGACTATTCTATTTTAAAATATCAGATATATTCATTATATATTCCCAATCTTGAAGTGTTTGACACCACTGATTTATTTTGAGAATGCTGAAAAATGTGTTTTCCAAGTTACATATTCCTCCAACACTTCTGACCTTGAGTAATGAAGCTGCTTGAATTCATGGAAAAGCATGGAAACAGACTTGTTTAGCAAATCCTATAGCAGAATTGCTATATTTTAAATGAAAACCATGTATGATTAGTTTCTGTTTAGTAATAGATCTCTGCCACTAACTCATATACCCAATATGTGACATTCACAGAATTAAATATAGGCCCAATAAGAAAACCTGTCATCTATACTAGCTGGCAGGTGGCAGTATAAACTATGTGCTGTAATATGAAATCCATGATCATCAGCTTGAGGAGTCTGTTCAGTAACATTGTGAATAACAATATTAACAATTTCTTGTAGAAAAACAAGGTGATATTAAGTGAAAATTCTGCCAGTCCACATCCTTAGTCTGTTCAAATCATGAAATAGGTAGGACATTCATATATGAAGACACTAAGGAAGGCAAGTAGGGTTAACTCAATGCTTTTGCCTTCAAAAGTGCATATGTGATACCACCTAAACTCATTCCCTTTTCAAGAATTGCAGAATATGTAGCCTTATTTTGACAGCAGCTATAGTCCAATCTCTTCACTGTCATTGATCACAGACAGCTGTATATCCAGGCTAGGACTAACATTTCTTTTTGGAAGGGCAAATAGGTTTTTGGTTTCTTAGCACTTTGCCCTACAAACCATGCTTAGGTTTGTTTAGAGATCACGAAGAAGAAATTGCAAACGAATGTTTCAGATAATTGGTTCAGTCACATAATTATTTCCTATACCATGCTGCAGCTGCTCTTATTATTGTGTTTTGATTTCACTTCCATTTTTATCAAAAGTTTAAATTGTGTAGTAAGATAGAAGGGATATTTTTTAGCATCTAAATTAAGGGGTGGGGATTGGTATGATTACTAATCTGGGTTGCAAAATTTTGAGGGACAACTGTATGGCTGTGACCCAGAACACTTTTTTTTAATTCGACAGCTGGGATAACAGATCTAGTAGCATTTGGACAATTATTTTACCATTGTACTGACTGATTATATGATCTTTTTATAAAATACAAAGCCCATAAGCAACAGCTTGATGCTATTTGGAGTACTCTCACAGGTGAACAATTTGCCTTTCTCATTTGAGAACATTTTATATGCTTGGAAACAGAGCCATTTATTCAGTGTAATAACAACAGAATACCTTATTCCACCAGACTTGAAATTTTGGGCTTAGACAACTTAGAACTACGTCGCCTTAGAACCGATCTAAATGTAGTTCATAAAATTATCTGCCACAATGTCCTACCTGTCAATGACTACTTCAGCTTCAACCACAACAATACACGAGCACACAATAGATACAAACTTAATGTAAACCTCTCCAAACTCGACTGCAGAAAATACGACTTCAGCAACAGAGTGATCAATGCCTGGAATTCACTACCTGACTCTGTGGTTTCTTCCCCAAACCCAAAAAACTTTAACCTTAGACTGTCTACTGTCGACCTCACCCCATTCCTAAGAGGTCTGTAAGGGGCGTGCATAAGTGCACCAGCGTGCCTACCGTCCCTGTCCTACTGTCCTATTGTCCTCATCTATCTGTATTCACTTTGATTATGTTTATGTTTATACCTATACCTGCTATCTTGTACATGTTTGACAAACAAATAAATAAATAAATAAAATAAAAATAAATTTACACTTAAGGCTCAGTTGGAAATAGTTGGATAAGTTAACCTGGAGGCATATACAGGTAGTCTTCGATTTACAACAGTTCATTTAGTGACCATTCAAAGTTACAACGGCACTGAAAAAAGTGATTTATGACCATTTTCACACTTACTACGATTGCAGTATCCTCATGATGATCAAAATTTGGGCGTTTAGTAACTGACTCAAATTTATGACCGTTGCTGTGTCCTGGGGTCACGTGATACCCTTTTGTGACTTTCCCACAAGCAAAGTCAATGGGGAAGCCAGATTCACTTAACAACCAGGTTACTAACTTATCAACTGCAATGTTTCACTTAACAACCCTGGCAAGAAAGGTCACAAAATGGAGCAAAACTCATTTAACAAAAGTCTCGCTTAACAATAGAAATTTTGGGCGCAGTTGGTCTGCCTTATCCATTGAATAGATTTTTGATAGATTTAACTTGGTATATAAGTGTATCTGCACCTGATGCTACTTAACTATAAATAAATCCCATTGAACTTGGTGTTTCTTACAGCTGAATAAACATAGACTTGTTTTGTTACAGTTTATTTTATTTTATTTTATTTTATTAATCTTTGGTAATTTATTTAAAGAATACATAGTATAGAAATAATTATACTAATAATAGAATGATTAGAAACATAACTTGCACATATTCCAATGCTGGGTTATTATATGCTTTGATCATATACTGTATGTTAATACTAGTTCATGTATTGTTAACATAAAACAGGAATTCAGTCAACGGTTCTATGCAAATTTTGTTAGGAATATTACTCAACTTTGTAGGATTTGTACCCTGATACAGTATATTTGTATAAGATTGTATTATCAACTTCTTCATTAATTGCACAGCCTACTGTAACATTTCTATTATCCGTCGCAAGGAAAAACGCTAACCCTGAAAATTATACATTTGAAAGAGATAATTCTGAAAATAAGTCCTGATGTTCCTTCTTTATAAATTTCAGCTTGTAGGTGGTCACTTTGATCTGGAAATGAATTTTATTATACAAGAAGGAGAAGGTATTACATGCATGTTGGACTTGCTGGATAAGTGTGATGTCACTTGCCAGGCAGAGATATGGAGCATGTTTACAGCCATCCTGAAAAAAAGTATCCGAAATCTGCAGATTTGCACAGAAGTAGGTCTCATTGAGCATGTGCTTCAGAGGATTGATAGAGCTGACAATATGATTGCAGGTATGACTTCTTAAATGGTCCCAGAATTAGAAGAAACTTCCAATGAACTAATATGGAACCCTTTTTCATACATGTCTGAAAAATAAATAAATATTAACCTACGTCTAATAACCTTTGTTTAATTTTCCACAGATCTTTTAGTAGATATGCTTGGAGTATTAGCAAGCTACAGTGTGACAGTTCGGGAATTAAAGCTATACTTTAGCAAACTTCAAGGAGACAGAGGGAAATGGGTATGTAGAAATCTGTATTAGTAAAAAAAAAAGTATTTTTTATTTCAAATAGATATCCTTAACTTTTCATATTATAAATTAATTTTATGAGTAATAGCACTGAATAGATAATTATGATTAATAGATGGAAACTGAGAGTCAGGTAGTGATTTTCATTTTTGTTTATATGTCATTGTGCCCAACAAGAGCCAAAGCAGAATGTACCATTCAAATAAAAATAATTGCAACTCAAAACAAAATCAAAGTAACAATGCCCGGAGGAAAAGCATACAAATACCTAGGAGGAGGGTCCCCTTTGTCCCTGCTCTACTCCAAGGCTCTTCAGAAGAGTCAGGTTTTAATGGTTTTTTCACGGGAGCCATCCCAATTTTGGGAAACATGCGGTTCAGAAGAAGAACAGCAGACACTGTGAAGCTTGTCCCTGTGCAGATGACCTGTCTTAAGAAGAGGGAGCTGGAAAGAGCAGATCCCATAGATAAGCAGGTTTTAAGCCATTCAGGGCTTTAAAGATGATACCTTGAATTCCATTTTGAAGTAAATAGATGTATTACATAAGAAAACATTGAAATTCCCATCTCTATATAACATACTATGATCTAGCCCAATTGAAGTTTTGGATGCTCTTCAAGGGTAATCCCATGTACAGCACATATTAATCCAAACAAATGTGACAGAAGCATAATCCTCTGTCCAAGAAAGGTCAAAATTAGGGGCTTGAAGATGTGCAAAAGGCTTTCTTGCCCCAGATGTCTTGTTCTTTAAGCAGTAACTGCAAGCCCAAGGGGACATCTAAGTTACAAACCCATTCCACATGGAACAGCACAGCCCTATCCAGAGCCACATATGTCCCTGCTATCAGAAGGCTACTGAACTCATAACTTTTTCACCTGGTTGGGATTAACAGGTTCCAGACACCAATATAAGACTTCCATCCTGTTTCTATTTTGGCACAGGGTAGAGATATGCAGCTGGGTATCACGTGAGGACAAATGGATGATACCTGAATCTGTGCTGGCAGATAATCCCAATCAGCGGCTTTATATAGCTATTAAATAGGAGAGGAGAGAATGTATAGTGCACAATTCTGTAACGCCCCATTAATGGAGAATTCTAGAACATGACTTCTTCTCCTTCTTACTATTTATTAAAATATAACTTTAAGGAGAACAACTACAACACAGTGCTTCCCTCTCCCAGTCCCAGCCAGGTTAGTAAAATACCATGATCAATGTATTCAAAAGCCACTGAAAGGTCCGGCAAGATCAGGGCAATTGCATTCCATTTTGCTAGTCTCATCACAAGTTAGTCACTAGAGTGATAATTGTGTTTTCAGTACTGCACCCAGGACTGAAATAATTTTCTCTAGGGTCCTTCCAGGGCAGCTAACATTATTCATAAGAAGGATAAATTGAAGACTGGGTTGATAGTTGTTTAGTATTGCTAAGTCAAACAATGACCTTAAGACAAACCTCTTTAAGACAAAGCTCATTGTCCTCTTTCAAGGAAGCATTATGATTGGCCTGACCAGCCTCACATTTCTTTCCTGGAGGTTTTCACCAGCCAGGAAAGGGAGACTTCCAATCCACAAACGCCCAGGCTAACATTACAAAGAACCCTGTCTACCTCCTCAGGATTAAAGGCTCAAATTCCTGCTAGATAATCTTTGAAGATGCTACTTCAGGCATCTCACTTCTAGCCAGCATTCATCTTTGAGTAGTTACAAGTGATTTTATCCTCCACATAACTTGAAAACGCTTCATAGTAGTCAGCAGGTGTTTTTTCCTGGGTAATTTTAAGCAAGACATTTTTACATGCAGTACGAATGGAGGAATATTGATGGTTTTACTGTCTACAGTATAAGTTTGAGACTGGGATATTAAGGAAATTTCTGCTTATGCCTTGCACCCAACCTTAATTGTAAAGCATCATACAGAGTTATCTGTAGAACAATGCCTCTGGTTGCTAGGTTCACATATGATGCTAACTTATGAACCTTGATGGTGGGTGGAGAACCAGATGATGCCATGCCAACCTATGGTGGGTGAATTTGGCATTAAGTAGCAGTAGCCAGAGCATGGAGCCTTCAAGGACCTGGTAGCTGGATCCCAGATAATGGCAGAATGCTGGAAATAAGGATTGTTTTTTAGAAGATCAGTTCTCTTCCTGGGAGGGTGGCCTGCTCCATCTCATACTATATGTCTTCCTGCTTGCCTTTGTGGAAATCTTAATTTTTAGCTGCTCTGCTAGACTTAAAATATCCCTGGGCTGTAGCAGCACAAACAGTTTTTAAAGAATAGATGTGGTCTTACATTCTTAATAGCAATATTCTGATGTATAATCATTATTATATGTAAACTATTGTTTATATCCTGATTTTCTGACCCAAGAGCCTTGGAGAAACATCTAAAATTATTAGAGATATGAAAGTTGAATATTTTAATTGGATTTTGTATTATTATTATTATTATTATTATTATTAAATGTTCAATTCAATTCACAGTCTGGGACTGGTAAAAACCGAACAGTTCAAGTCCTAACCCAGGACCTAACAGCAAGGTAATGCCTGAGTATATAGGCAGTTCCGAGTAAGATGGGTTTTTTTTTTTGTGTGAGGTCCAGGTCTGATAAGTTCACAATTTCCATGTATCTAGGCAACCCTTTGGGTATTGCTCCAAGGGTTCCTATTACTATTGTACAACCATTGACTTCTTCCTCCACAATCGCTCAACTTCAATTTACAGATCACGGTATTTTGTTATTTTTTCTAGTTGTTTG
>QLTV01003281.1:1340800-1386905 GCA_003457575.1 Thermophis baileyi | reverse complement strand
TATTATTATTATTATTATTATTATTATTATTATTATTATTAGACATTGTAATAAGAATTTGTTCTTTGAATAGCCTCTGTATGCTGGAAAGCTGTTGTCTGTGTTAAAATATATGCCCCAGAAATATGGGCCTGATGCCTTCTTCAATTTCCCAGGAAAAAGTGCTGCAGTAAGTAATTTTATCTATCATGTTTGTTTTTTAAAATCTTTGTTTTGTAAGGTACTTGGTCTTTTTTTTCTGAAGTCTTAAACATAATATAATATAAAATATAATATAATATAATTAATATAATAATATAATATAATTAATAATAATAAACAAATGCTCAGTCTTACACATTGGCAAAAATAATCAGAACACAAAATACAAACTAGATGATCACGTGTAAAGGACCTTGGAGTACTCATCTCTAATGATCTAAGTGCCAGAGCCCACTGCAACAGCATTGCTAAGAAGGCATTAAGAGTGGTTAACCTAATATTGCGTAGCTTCTTCTCTGGTAATATTGTACTTTTAACCAGAGCATATAAAACATTTGCTAGACCAATTCTCGAATACAGCTCATCTGTCNGGAGTTTCTCCATACTTTGCTGTTAATCCTATTTTTCCTTGCTTCTGTGCCCTAATCTGAAATGATTTTCAAAGCAAATCCATAAAGAAAAAGATGGCAAACCATTGAACAGGAAGTCTAATATAATATAATATAATATAATATAATATAATATAATAATATAATAGCTTAAAGAAAAGTAATTCAAATCTTTCTGTACCAGTTTTGGAAACTGGGATCTATATACATGCAGAGAAAGTTTAATAAGCTTTATAACAGTTCTGATGCATATTTTTTTAAAAGAGTCATGTATTAAATTAATAAACTCAGCTTAAAATAAATTAAAAGGAGTTGTCACAGATTTTGATATCATGGGTTGAAGCGAGAAGTGGTTTGCCTAAATAAATACTTAAGCAGTATCATAATTCACATCATTTCTTATATCTTATTTATGCATTTGTTGTTTTTTAAATAGTCCTCCAGGTCCATTTGTAAATCCAATATTTCCATCTCTTTCTTGTAGGCTATAATTTTAGGATCCTCAATAATACCTTTTCTATTTTATTCAAAGAGACTTGATTCTCTTCAGCATTTTTTGATTGCAATATAGGGTTAAGTACTCTCACAGTTCTTGAGTCCACAAATCATAAATTTCCTTTAACATAGCCATCTGGTAGTTAACGTTCAAAGCCTTCTTATCAGCAACTTAAAAACACAGAAATTCTTTCCCACAGGAGAGGATATTTTTAGTTAACTTCCACATCTTTCTTTAAATCAAATCATCCACATTCTTCACATTTAAAAACTTTCCAAAGGAAAATATATAGTCATCTTTTAGCTGCATATTAGAAAAAAACAAAATCTTTCAACGCTGGAAATAGGTACTTCTCTTTCTTTATAAATAGATTAAAGAGGGAATCACATAGCAAATACAAAGTTTGCACTTCTGAAGGGTTTTCAGTCTTCAAGAGATAATAAAAATTAAATTAAATTCCAGCATGATTACAAAAGTGAGGCTAGGTCAAAATTTGAGTCCTTAGAAAGGGCTATATTAACAGCTCAGATGATGATGGAAACTGTGATTCCCAGCTGATTGCAGATACCTCAGTTTCTGTGTCCACTACCCAGAGAAACAAAAAAAACAAATGCCACCAGCTATGCAGAATACATGAGGGCGATCTCAAGATCTATCTTTACTGCAGAGAGAATTATACTGTAAGCAGTCTGGATCTTATATTTCGGCTGCAATGTTCTCTACAACAGGGGTCCTCCAACCTTGGCAACTTTACAACTTGTAGACTTCAACTCCCAGAATTCCTCAGCCAGCGCATGCTTGTGGACTTCAATTCTGGGAGTTGAAGTCCACAAGTCGTAAAGTTGCCAAGGTTGGAGACCCCTGCTCTACAAAATGCAGAGCGTCCATTCATCCACCTCGCTGGAAGTGTCTCACGTGATTCAATTGTGAACAGTCAATATTTCTGTCACTGTACTGGTATAAATCACTGCTATCCTTTCTGATCTTATATTTGAAATTATTTCACATTTATTTATATTAAAACATCAAAAAAAGCAAAACACAAAGGAAGATATTGCCTTTGCATACATAAAATGGACTTTAACTTACAGCAAAGGTTGAAATGAAAGTAAGGATATTTATTAAAACATATTTTAAAGTTTTTTAAAAAAACATTTCATTTGTGATAATCCATTGCTTTTTTTAGGCTATTGCCTTACCTCCTATAGCAAAGTGGCCATACCAGAATGGATTTACCTTTCATACTTGGTTAAGAATGGATCCTGTAAATAATATCAATGTAGACAAAGATAAGCCTTACTTATATTGGTATGTATATATGCATTTTATATATTTATATATTTACTATATATTTTGAGGGATCCTTTGTGCTCTCTGAATTGCTTGTTTTTTTGCAGATGTTTCGTTACCCTAACTAGGTAACATCATCAGTGCTAGTCCTAGTACTTTATTGGTACTATATATTTTATTATAAATATGTATATAAATATATCCTGATATATTTACTATTGTTGTAATGTACCTGCTTGTAAAATTGACTTTCATCAATACATGTAAATAAATATAAGCGTAATGATTTTATTTACTTGTTTCAGTTTTAGAACAAGTAAAGGGCTTGGTTATTCCGCTCATTTTGTGGGAGGCTGTTTGGTTGTGACATCAATTAAGTCGAAAGGAAAAGGTTTCCAGCACTGTGTGAAATTTGATTTCAAGCCGCAAAAGGTACGTGACATGCATGGGTTTGTTTTGGATGATCCAGCCACTGGCAGACAGCCCAGTAGCTATTGGTTTCATCCTCAAAGGGTTTATTCCCTCACAGGTAGCACTTAAATTTAAGTAACATGAAGTATCAATCCTATTCTTATACCTCATTTAACCTACATCCCAGATAACTTTCCTATAAGCCTAATTTACAGTGTTTTCGGTCTTTCTTTTAGTTTTGTAGACTGAGTCCACCTCAGTTTCTGCTTTTATTTCTTTTATTTTATTGTTTGCTCCTTTAAGTGGTATAGAGATTATTATTATTTTTGCTCTCTATAACAGCTTTAACATTCATAATTCCTTTACACAATATTTTCCTAATCTACTGCCTCCTAATGTAAGAGGTTGGTTTCTATCAGAGATTCCAGATGGTGATTCATTTAGAAGTAAACTTCATCTTTTGTCTCAAAGTGTAGATTTTTTCTGTTTTGCTAGTAAGTAACTTTTTGCTTTAGTTTTTCTTTACTTTTTTACTTTTTATCAGTTCCATGGTGATTCAGTTCTTTTCCATTTTCATTGGGAACTGTGAATTGTGCTTTATTTGTTTGACCTGCATGCTTTAGGCTCAAATAAAATAATTCCTTCTCCAACACATTCCATACTCAGTGCCAAAAGCCGTTCAGCTATTCAGTAGTCCAACTATCAGCAACATGGCTTCTGCTTCTGTCTGAATTCTATTTATCATTCTATTTATCAACTAGTAAGTAGATGGAGAACACACAGAGATTCCTGGTTCTTTTAGAACAGTTACGAATCCACTGTACAGGAAATAATTTATATCTTCCAGAAGTTTGGATTCTTTCCAAAACACCAGACAAGGAAAAAAACTCTACTTTTTCCCCAATCTATTACAGCTGGATTTATATGTGAAGAAAGAGCTCTCACTTTCCATACTCAGTTTGGTGTAAGCTTTCTTCCACAGTATGGAAGAAAGCTATTAATCTACAATTAATAAAATGTATAATAGATATTTCTGCATTTGAAAATTAATGGCGTTAGCGGTATTAGATTAACATTCATTTTCATAATCTGCATTTTAGAGAGAGAGATATACCGTATATACAAAGAAAATTCTAATATAAAATTCTATAATAATTTAAAAGGAACAACTTTAGGATTTCTAATTCTGTAATAACTAGTTATTTAAAGATCAGTTCAGGAATTTATTCATTTCTTTTGTTTTAGCCAGAAAAATAAAATGGAATACAGGTAAACCTTGATTTACAACAGTTCATTTAATGACCGTTCAATATTACAATGGCACTGAAAAAAGTGACTTATGTGACTGTTTTTCATACTTACAACCATTGCAGCATCCCCATGTCACGTGACAAAAATTCAGATGCTTGGCAACTGATTCATATTTATGACGGTTGCAGTGTCCCAGGGTCAGGTGATCCCCTTTTGCAGCCTTCTGACAAACAAGTCAATGGGGAAGCCAGATGCACTTAACAACCATGTTACTAACTTAACAACTGCAGTGATTCACTTAACAACTGTGGTAAGAAAGGTTGTAAAATGGGGCAAAACTTACATAACAGATGTCTCACTTAGCAACAGAAATTTTGGGCTCAATTGTGGTTGTAAATTGAGGACTACCTGTACTGCCAGGTTAGAAATTTTATTCAAAAGAAATTATACCTGGTAGCAGGCTTATTTTGATGGGTCTGTTCAATTTGTATTTCCTACAAGTTAACAATTTTAAACTGTAGGCAAAAGCATTTCTGCTTTTCAAATGTACACAATTTTCAAAATATTAAAAACACTCTATTTTTACACTTTGTATAATTCATCTACATTTCTTATATAGTGGTACATGGTTACTATTGTTCATATCTATAATCGCTGGAAGAACAGTGAACTCAGATGTTATGTGAATGGAGAACTAGCATCATACGGCGAGATAACATGGTTTGTCAATGCCAGTGATGTAAGTAATTCACTTTATCAGTTATTTACAGGAAATATTGTATGTCTTTTCTGTCTCGTGTTTCTTATGTTAAAGTTGAAAAATGAAAAATGCAAATTTATTGTTCTCTTAATTTTTGCGCCAGAATTTAAACATTAATTTGAAGCAGAGATCTTGAGTCTTGACCCAGAATTTTTTTTCATTTAAAAATATAAGTAGGCCTCTCACAATTTTACAGGGTTGTTAGCAGGGGTGAGTTCTAACTTACCTCGCTGCCAGTTCGCTTCCTCCCACGCCGCGTGGCATGTGCAGTGCCGAAAAATCCAAAAAAATTCCAAAAAAATAAAAAAAGGCAAAAACAAGATGGCAACGCATGCGCAGTGCCGGAAACTCGGCTTCTGCGCATGCGCAGAAGGAAAAAAAACCGGAAAAAAATTAAAAAAAAATAAAAATTAAAAAAAAAAAGATGCTAGCACCCACGGACCGGCACCAACAGAACCGGTTCCGTGATGTCACCAGCCGGTCGCTACCGGTTCGGGTGAACCGGTCCGAACCGGGAGAAACCCACCTCTGGTTGTTAGTGTGGAATAATATGAATATCCCCTTGAGATGCTATTAAAAGTTTGACACCCCTGCTTTAGAGCATATGCAACATTACATTGTCTTAAAGAATTCAAGTGAATCCTGTCAGAGATGAGGGACCTCATGGCTCAGGAGGCAGGCATTTTTAGTGGCAAGCTTTCTCAGAGGTGATCTCAATGCATTGAATATCTTGGTCACTTGGTGCCTTACTCTTAATGTTGTGAAAACAATTTTACTTTGGTGGTTGATCAGAGCTTGATGGGTAACTGGAATACCATTATTTCTTCTTATTTATATATTTTCTTAGCTAGCCTTTTATTCTGGGTGGTATGGTGGTGACTATAATGTTTTTGTTGTATGGACTATTTTTACATTGATCAGAGTAGTAATGTGAGCAGTATATATTGCACTGAAATAAATTAATAAAAGCAATAAGTAGAAAAATGCATATTTTTTTCTTATTCACATTTATTTCTTTAGTTTGTCATATGCATCACTTAAATTGTAACTGAACTCTTCTTTTTATATCTTTAGCAATATTTATAGATTAAAATATAGGATAAAAGTTCTATATCTTCTCTTTGGCCAATTTGTGACACTTGGAAAATGAATGAATATGTAAAAATAGTCTTACCAACTAAGTAAATAAATGTGGATGAGAAATAATTTATGTGATTTTTCTACTTTATTTATTGCTATTGTTAATTAAATTATGTCAGTACTGTGTATACTACTCACATCTCTACTCTGATCAATGTAAAAACAATCCAAATAACAAAAACATCACAATCACTACCGTACCACCTGGAGTAAAATGCTACCTAAGAAAATATCATAAATAAGAAAAAAACTCATCCCTAAAAAAGAATAACGAATTAAATTCTGACTCCATTAAAATTGATTTTAAGGAAGCTATGTCCACAACTCCAGTGACTGAACTACTTTACTCATCCCAAATACATATACAACAAGAAAAAGAAAAAGAATGGAGGATATTTTATCATGTATATAGTCTTCACTTTCAAAAGCAAATTAAACATTGACTAGATTTTTTTTTAATTTACTTTCTTAGACATTTGACAAATGTTTCCTGGGCTCTTCAGAAACAGCAGATGCCAATCGAGTGTTTTGTGGCCAGATGACAGCTGTTTATCTTTTCAGTGAAGCTCTCAATGCTGCTCAGATCTTTGCGATTTATCAACTTGGTCTGGGATACAAAGTATGTATAGTCCTAACTGGATTTTGGTGGAACTGACAAAACTTTAATTTTATGCTGGATTGATTTTAAAAATATAGCAGCATCCCTTTTAAGTGATGAGTGGATTTTTAAATATTTTGATTTCCATTTACTTTATGCAGAATATAATAGTAAAATATTACTAATTTAAACTGCTTGTAAACTCAGAAATGAAGGATTTGACCCTCTTGTCCCTCAGCTAAGCTCCAAGGATAGAGTTCAAGCATTATAAACCATGGTTTGATGTTGACTGTGTGTGTGTGTGTGTGTGTGTGTGTGTGTGTGTGTGTGTGTGTGTGTGTGTCAATTTTAAATGTAAATCTCTGTATTTCATATACAGATAGTTCTCAACTTACAACCATTATGGAGCCTGACTATTATGGTTGTAAATCGTGACAATCATTAAGTGAGGTGCCCATGTGAACACCTTGCTTAATAACATCAATTCCTGCTCTCCCTATTCTGGTTGTTAACTGGAGCAGCAGTTGCCTCAGGTGGGGGAGGCCCTGGGAGGCCTAGCACAGGCACAGACTCTCATTGCTTCACTTCCCCAGTTCACATGTGGCCTGCCCTGGGCCTTCCAGGGCCTTTCCCATCCCCTGAGGCACCACATGCTCCATTTTCTGCACCACTGGGTCCCCACTGGTCTTAAGCCTGCCTCACACCTTACTGGATCCCTCCCCTCCCTCCATCATGGCTTGATCCACTTACCTTTTCTATAGATTTCTCTCTAGAAGCAGCTACTCTGCCACACAGCCTTCCTACCTGGAGGCTGCATGGTGCCATCACAGAAGGGAACACCCTTTTGGAAGCAGACACAATGAAGTGGACCAAGCCACGACAGTGTGGGGAGGAAGGTGTGGGACCTAGCAGGATGGGAAGCAGGCCTAAGACCTGTGGGTACTAGCAGAGTCGGATGAGGGGAAAATAGGTGGGGAATCCTGCTGCAGCATCCCTGTGATTGGTGTAAGGGCAGGCAGATTGCCATGTACCCGAATTTTGTTCACATTACTGCAAGGATGCTGCAGCGGTTACAACTTCAGGCAGGGGTCATATGTTCTTTCATTTATGCCGTTGTAATTTTGAACGGTAACTGAAAGAACGGTCCTAAGTCAAGGCTACCTGTACTTCTGAACATTTGAAGTATTACTACAAACATAACAAAATTGTTTTGCTCTTCAATTTTTCCAATAAACAGTATTCAAATATATTTTCTCCTATCCTTATCCCCCCCCTTTTTTTTACACAAATAAACAATGCCAAGATACAAATGTAGAATTTCTTTTCACAAATATTGTACATTGCTCTTTTTCTCATTAACGCGTCTCAGACATGTACAGTTGAATCATCCTGAACCACTTACATGTGAAACTTTGCATTCCAATTGCATTCTGGTTTAAATATTATCTTTCTTTTAATCTTTCATTTTAGGGAACTTTTAAGTTCAAGGGAGAAAGTGATCTGTTCCTAGCTGATCATCATAAACAGTTATTATATGATGGGAAACTGTCTAATGCTATTGCCTTTACATACAACCCAAGGGCTACAGATGCACAGCTCTGCCTAGAATCATCACCCAAGGACAATCCTTCTATCTTCGTACATTCACCACATGCCCTCATGTTACAGGTATTTTGGTGTGTCTGACTTAAGGTTCATAGGGAGATGTATTTGATTCCCGCTCCCCCCTCTTGGGTGTGTTTTGATCTTTTAGTGTGTTCTCCAAAAGATTTAAGGTTTATGGCTTGATCCTTTCAACACATAGCCTGTTTTCAGACCAGATGTGAATGATTAGTGATGTGCAATCATAAGCTCTCAGGCCCTTGTATTTTCTTCAAGCTAAACATATCCGTTGCTTTAAGGCCTGATAGAAGTTCTGCTCTCATCCTTATTTTAAAGGCTTCTATTTAGATTTGCTGTATAAAACACAATTGTGCTCTCTCACAGTGTGTATGACCTTAGCAGGGCACTATAATGTAAATAATGCAAAGATCTTACTGAAACTCTTTTGGTACATTGAAGCCTAAAAGTAACAATAGGGGGGGGGGGGAAACACCACATTTAATGTGTTCAAATTTGGCATTACAGGATGTGAAAGCAGTCATAACCCATTCTATCCAAAGTGTAATGCATTCTATTGGAGGAGTCCAGGTGTTATTTCCTCTATTTGCACAGCTGGACTATAGGCAATATTCCTTGGATCAGCCTGACACAACTCTTTGGTAAGAATCTTTATTCTCACTTCAAATTGCCTTTCATTTTGGGTCTAAATGTTAGAGAAAATACTGCAATCTAATAGTAAAGAATTTTTATGCCTGATCTCTTAGTGATAACTCTGTAGCAACTGCACTAATTTTGGAAATGTTTGTGATGATAGAGTAAGTTGAAAACAAAATGCATGTTAACAGATAGGCCCACACATATAAATGTATCTGAGGTGAAAATACATGAGAACATGTTTAGCTTTTGGGGGGGGGGGAATTATCCCCAAGTAATGCAATTATATTGCAGCATGGAGAACATTATTTATATTTTCAAGGTTAGAGCATGTTAAATCTGTTGTGCAGAGAAGACCTTGAGATGAAGTCAGATTATTGACACTAAGTCTTCTACACAAATGTGTACATCATTCAGTAGCTATGTAATTTATGGAGTCAGGGAGGGGGAGATATGAAAAATTCCTCAGGGATGAATTCCTTTCTGTCAAAAAGGTATACAGGGTTATTTTTTACAGAGCTGCTGGTTCTGGCCAAGGAGAGTTTATCTTCCTGACCCCAGTACTTGATCAGTGGAAAATGTCTTATATGCACAAACTACCATAGGATTGTCAAGAACAATGGGTGTATTTCCAGGCAATGCTAATTGTTCTGCAGAAATTGTCTTAGAAATTCTTTTAGGATTTAAATGCAATAGCTTTCAAAAGCAATTGGTACTTTTTGTTATTGTACATGTAACATTTTTAATGAGACATAACCTAATTCCCCCTCCCCCCCCAGTAAATTATGCAGCAACATGAATTATTTGCTTTGGATGCAATAACAATATAAATATAAATCAAAGCTATAATGTTTGATTTTGATCCAGATGTCATAGTATTTTACCATCTAAATGAAAATGTTATATTAGAAATAACAGACATTTCTTTTCTTCATCCTGCTGATTGTCTGTTTTTATTAGATGACTTGTTTTTCTAAAGTAATTGCAAATGTTGGTACCAAAGCACAACCTTTTTGTTTAACTCAAATATTTTAATTGGCCAAAGTTACCTGGTTTTATATTTGGTTCCTTCCACTTTTGTGGTATTATTTCTTGATTGAATTTTGTACAATAAACATAGTCATAACCTTCTAAATTGCTCAGCTGTCAGGCTAAAGAGTTGCTTAAAATAGTATTTGCATGTATTGTTTTTCTAAATAGCATACTTTTAATTCCATATAGTTTAAAGTCGTAATACTGGAAAATGAACTATATTTCATGACAAAAAGAAAAAAAAATCTATAGAACTCAGTTCTAATCTGCAATCTGTATGTATTCTGGTCCTCTAGACTCGCTTTGCAGTGTAATGTGTTTTAAACATGGCTCACTCTCTGACGCTCAGAGTCAGTTTGTCTTAATATAGGTACATTACAGACTGGATTATGTATTGTATGCAATAATGAAGCTTCCTGCTAGTATTGAATATTTCTTCAAGGAGGAACATCAATTTTTATATTCATTCTAGTCATCACTCTTTGGGATTGCTATAGGGTGATAGTGGTTACTTGGCAAAGATGTGGTAAATTATGCAACTGCAGTAATTTTATTTGAAACATAAAAATAATGTAGTCTGCTGAATTGAGAAGAATGATCCAGTACCAAATCAATCAACAAAAATGTGCAATCCTACTCCAAACCCTAAATATGCTAATTTTTAATATGCTGCATCAATGCAATATGTTTTTCAGTTCTATTTTACTGGCTTTCATTATGGAGTTGCTGAAGAACTCAGTTGCTATGCAAGAACAAATGCTTTCTTGTAAGGGCTTCCTTGTAATAGGATACAGTCTTGAAAAGGTAAAGAAAATAAAAAAAAAATTCTTTGCATTTTTAAAATATTTTGGCCATGTTCATCATTGCTTAAGTGTCTTTTTCCTTCTACAGTCTTCCAAAGCACACATTAACAGAACTGTCTTAGACCTTTGCCTTGCCTTTGCTAAATATTTGAGCAATTTGCATAATGGAGCCCCCTTGCTGAAGCAGCTCTGTGATCATATTCTCCTGAACCCTGTAATATGGATTTATACTCCAGCCAAGGTAAGATGCATTCCATTTGTGTACAGAGCATAAAAAGACTTGATTATTCTTTTAGTGCTAATGTGATATACGGATTCAATAATTTAGATTTATTTTCCCTTTCCTGTGTTAAAAGATATACAGTATTTTGGAGAAACATAATATGAACTAAAAGACCTAGTTTGGTGCAGTAGTTAAGCAGTCGGAAACCAGGAGACCGGAAGTTCTAGTCTTGCCTTGAGCAAAAAGCCTGAATGATCTTGGACCATTTACTTTCTCTCAGCCCTAGGAAGGAGGCTATGGCAAACCACTATTGAAAAACTTTGCCAAGAGAACTGCAGGCAGTTGTCAGGCAGTCTCCAAGAAAGAGAACAGAAGGGGGGGGGGAGAAAGTGAATTAATGATACAAATTAATGAAAAATGTTTCACTTGTGAAACTATTTTGAGTACACAGCAGCTATTTCAGGTGTTTCATGCTTAAACAAAAGAACATTGGTCTGAGTGTTTTGTTTCAGGTAAGTAATTAATAGTAGTAATTGATTACTACTAAATTGAACATTTTTGATAGTCTTATTTTTTTTAAGAAATTGTCCCTTTCATGAAGAATTTTGCCATTTGGCTCATTGAAGCAAGCTAATGTGGACGACCCTTTCCTTCTTGCGATACTTAAGTGAAAAAGAAAAGTAAACAGAGATCTTATTTCAACTTTTTACTTTTACTTTTTAGTACATGGCTTGGAATATTCTGAGTTTTAGTCCAATGAAATAGAACTTTTGAATTGTTTCAGACTTTATTCTGTGGAAAGCAGATCAGAGAATGAGCTTTGGTGGGTTGCCCAATTTTTGGGTTACAAAAATCGTAACCCAATTTTTCTGTTTTGTACATAAGCCCAATATAGACATAATGCAATGATATATCACATCAAACCTCTGAAAATCTTTGCAAATGTTACAAATCATATCTATTGGTATTAATTCCAGATAAATAAATGTATAAATAGAGCTTTGTGAGTGCTCATTTCTTTGCCTTTATTTAATTTCCCCTATGTATGCTATCTTAGTTACTCTCCTTTGCTTTTTTTTTTAATTGGATGATACAGGTTCAGTTGATGTTGTACACTTACTTGTCCACTGAATTCATTGGCATAGCAAATATATATAATGCAATTAGACGAGTTGGTACAGTTCTATTGGCAGTGCATACCTTGAAGTATTACTATTGGGTAGTTAATCCTCAAGACCGTAGTGGAATTACTCCTAAAGGTTTAGGTATGTATTTATTTTCTTGTTTTACAACAATAACACAACATTTGGAACTGTGAATAAGTTAGATGCTGACATAATATTTTAAATATTTATAGAATTTAAGTATAATGTGTATGATACTGGGTGATCTGTATTCTTTTAAAACTAGTCTAGTGTCATATTCCATGTGTGTGTGTGTGTGTGTGTGTGTGTGTGTGTGTGTGTGTGTGTGTGTGTATGTATGTATATGCATATATATGTATATGGAATTACTCTTATTGTTAGATATATGCAAAACATACTTCTTGAATACTAAATATACTAAATGTTGAATACTAAAATACTAAAATGTTTCAAGAAATATCCAAATGTTAAGTTTTCCTTCTGGACCATGCTGTTTCAGTTATTGTGGAGATGGTTTCAACATTTTCCAGAATGAGGTGGATTTACTTTTAGAAAACTTTTGACCATCCCTGGAACAGCCAGGAAAAAAAAAGTCAAAATAGTCAATGAAAAAAATTAAGTATCTGGTGTTTCAGGGAGTATTTTTTTCATGGAAAAATATGTTTTTTCATATCCTAGTAAAGAATAAACAGGCCAATATAATAAATTATACAAATGTAGGAAGGTGTTTTAAAATCAGTTTATTTAATTTCAGCCCCCCCTCCCCCCAATCTGGAAATACCCATAAAATATTACAATGGATAAGAAATTCACATGGAATTTACAGTATGCATTTCTGCTAAAGAGAGCCAGTGTGGTATGGTATTTAAGGGGATTTCTATTCCACCTTAGGCATGAAGCCAGCTGGGTGAACGTTGAATCAGACACTCAATTTCAGCCCTAGGAAGCAGGCAATGCCAAACCACTTCACAAATATTTGCCAAGAAAACTGCAGGGATTAGTCTAAGCAGTCTCCAGGAGTTAACATTGACTCAAAGGAATCGAAAGGGGTTGAAAACCACAGTTAAAAATAAATAAAAATATTATCTCTTTTCATAGTTCTTTTGCTGTTGTAATGATGTCATCGTAAACCTTCAGGATCTCTTACTAACTCTTACCTGGATTCATTCTTTAGCTTAACATATAATATATTTAATTGGGTTTTGGCTTAGGACAGGGGTGTCAAACTGGCGGCCCGTGGGCCAGATGCGTCATGTGCAGGCCATGCCCATCCCAGCTCCGCGAAGGGAAAAACGTGGTGAAATGTCACGTGACAGCAATGTGACGCCGTGTGTTTGACACCCGTGGTTTAGGAGGTTCTGCAAATCCAAGCACTGTGAATTATATAGATATTATTTGTGACTTAGCACAGCATCAGCTGGGTGACTAGACCAGCCACTCCCACTTAGCCCAACCCACCTCACAGGGTTGTTGTTGTCGGGAAATTAGAAGGAGCAAGATGTGTTGAATATATTCATTGTCTTGAGTTATTTGTAAAAATAAAGGTGGGATAGTAATAAAACAAAAAATATTGCTCCTTATGGTGCATGCAAAACTTGTAATGCTCAGTTACAACAAACCATGACTTAGTATTCCTTCTGTAAGTAAAGGTACATGACCAAGGCTGCCAAGGGATATTGCCTATTTGAGATATGACCAAAAGACTGGAGGTTTGCAGTATTCAGAAGGAAAAATCTCAATAGCAAAAAATACTGGTTAGCAAGTAAGACAGTTCTCTGGGATTGGTGACATAAAAAGAAAGAGGCATGAGCCTGGTTTAAGCACAAATGAGGACACAAAGAGCTGTTTCCAGAAATTAGAAAAAAAGAGGTCAGAATGGTTTTTCCCTAGGAAATATAGATACAGTATATTTCATATTTCTGACACACAGCTTTCCACTGAAAAGGATTGAAGCAATCCACTGCTTAAGTGGGATGAAAACATTCTAGCTTAAACATTTGATTTGAGTTTTGTTAAGATATTAACCTGATTAAAGCAAATCCATAATGATTGAAATATTCCATGTGTTCAAAATAATGTTTTCTTTAATATTCAGCACAAACAATTAGGAGTTACTGTAATTGCATTGTAATAATCACAGACTTTTAAGTATATGATATAATATAATGTATCTTTCATATTAAGATGGACCTCGGCCTAATCAGAAAGAAATTCTTTCTCTGCGAGCCTGTTTACTGATGTTTATTAAGCAGTTGGTGACAAAGGTAAGAAATCTTCAAATTGAGATTGGGTTGTTCAGTTTTATTTTCTTACAGAGCTATTTGCCCTGCTTATTGTTTTCTAGAATTGTTAAGATGCTAAGGGAAGGGAACTCAACATCTAGGAATCATCATTCCAATTGAAATGGATTGCAGTGGTGGGGGGTGGCTTCCAGCTTTAGAGTGTACCTTATATTTCTGATGACTGAACATTTGCTGTAGGAAGTACAGACTCTGTGAATAATTAAGGTGAGGAAGAAGGTGTAGCCCTTTAAATGTCCATGTCTCACTAGAGCTGCTTTTTTCTTCAGTTAACAATTGCTTTCTCTGTAACATAGAAAACTGACCTCAGAAAAAGACCCAGTGGTCCATCAAGTTGCCCTTTCAGGTTTTTTTATTTGTTTTTTAATTTTTGTCAGACAATGGGTATGTGTTTATCCCAAACATGTGATCTACAGCCTGTGCTGGAAGTTGGTTCCATGCTTCCACTACTCTTTCTGTGAAATAATCCTTTCAAACATTACTTTTGAACTTCCCTCCTGTCAGTTTGGGGTTATGCCCCCATGTTCTTGATTTTTGCTTAATATTGAAAACACTGCCTTTTATACTGATACAGTATAAAAAAGAGGGTTAACCATGCTGTGAATCCAATGTCGTAATGAAACTGATGTGTACATACAGAAACTGTGCCCATGGCAAAGTTCAAGCCATCCATCTTGTCCTATTTCTTCCTTTTGTTTTCCGTCCCTCTTTCATTGTGGCCCTTGTCATATTGCTTGACTGAAAAAAGCTAAGTTAATAAATAGCACTTAGACTTATATACCGCTTTACAGTGCTTTACAGCACTCTCTAAGCGGTTCACAGAGTCAGCATATTGCCCCCAACAATCTGGGTCCTCATTTTACCCACCTCGGAAGGATGGAAGGCTGAGTCAACCTTGAGCCGGTGAGATTTGAACCGCTGAACTGCTGAACAGTCAGCTGAAGTAGCCTGCAGTACTGCACTCTAACCACTGCGCCACCTCGGCTCTAAATAAAGCTCCCCAAAGATAAGTGAAAATAACTGAAGGAGGCTTAAACTTTCTCCAGCTGAAAAAAAGGGAAAAGCCTTATAGGACAAATATTTTAAAAATATTTTCAGAGCTTGGAATTGGTAGAATATTTGATTTTGCTTTAAGAATGCTTGAAGCCTTATTAAATAGCACACTCAGTATTTCTTCTTATTTCTGACTCTAAGGCAAGCCAAGTTAATAATAGATCTATATGATTATACCATATATAATTAAGAATATTGTCTCTTTTGGTATCAATTGTATATCCTGGAAGAGTGAAAAACTGCTTTCTTTCATTATAGTTGGAACTTGTATAGTTGGGACATTCATTTATCTATTTATTTGTCAAATTTATATAGCCACCCATCTCACAAACAAAGTGACTCTGGATGGTGTACTTTGTGTCTTTTTAATTAAAATTCAAGATATTTTGCTTCTAACAATTGATTCTATTTGAAGTTTTTAGCAAATTAGTCAGAAAACCACTTTAAATGCATAAAAAATGATGGGAATGTTTAAAGCTAGTTTTATATTCAAACATACAATTTGTTTATCTGGTTTGATAACTGGCAGTGACTCTGGGGTTTTGTGCCATGGTATGGTTATTCCAAATTAATTGAAAGACTATACTTGGGAGCTCCTTCAGGCAAACATAAGCTCTGTTATTGAGCCACAGTCCTCTTTTATTGAGTAATTCATATAGCCCCCCCTTTAAATAAATGAAGGCCAAGAGTACAAGATCTAAAGCAGCGGCGCCCTGGGCACCAGGGACCGGCTCTGTGGAGAGAGGTTTTTCTGTGGACTGGAGAGGGCGTGGTTTTGTGTGCTGCCTGCATCCCGCGGATGGGGCTTCGCTCATTTGCGTGCCCCGGTTTCTGGCATGCTGTGGACTGATGCCAATCTACAAACTGGGAGTTGGGGAGCCCTGATCTAAAGGATCAATATATGGGGATGTATGGAATCTATGTGTGGTACACATAGTCATAGGGATCTGTATGAAAACTAATACTAATACTAACTAAAACTAATACTGAAGTCATGTATTAATGAATCCAAAATATTTCACTAGTATTTATGTTAGAGATTGACCTTTCTCTTCTGCTTTTAAATACATTACTTGAATTACATTTCTCTTGATTTTGTCTTTTAAGGACTATGGAGTGAAAGAAGATGAACTCCAGGGCATTCTGAATTATCTTCTTACCATTCATGAGGTAAACTAAGTTAGCAACTTGCTTCCAAGAAGCTTTTAAATAAAATATTCCCTCCTACCATCCAATAACATTGAAGTAAGAAAAACATGCATAACATTGATTGAATCTACAGATATGATTTAAGAATCCTTATCTTGAAGTTCATTTGTATAACAGGATTCTATAGGGTTTTTTTTATTCATTTCATCGAACTGGAATATCAAGGGGGGGACAGAGAAAAGAACAAATCATGAAGCTGTACCCGCAAAGGATTTTTTTCCATGAAAAACAAAATCAGATTTTTTCTTTAAAAAACTGGAATAATGATAATGATGATGATGATGATGATGATGATGATGATTGATAATGATGATGATGATGATGACGACGACAACAACAACAACAACAATAATAATAATAATAATAATAATAATAATAATAATAATAATAATAATAATAATAATAATACCCCCATTTAAAATAAAGTATTTCTGAATACATGTGAAAAAATGTGCCACCTGCAATAAGCTGAGCCCTTAAAATGTTTGTTTTAAATTTACACAATTTACTTATCCACAAGTAGCACTTTTTTTCATTGTATTTTGGTTAAAATGTGAGGGTCTGCTTATTTCTGGATGGGTTTATCCATGATTATGCACCATCTGTATGGATATTTTTAAAAAGTATACTCCCTGATAAGCTCGTTCATGCATAAACTGAATGCAATTTTGAGGGTGAACGTTGCCACTTAAAATTCTTTGTTTGTCTGCAAATATATACAAATATATTCAATAAATAAACAAATATATTCAGTAAGTACAAGTAAGCAATTGGTTACATTGTAATTATCTATAGCTTCCTGTTTTGGTTTCAGGAAGAGTTTGATGCAAGAAGTAATACCAAACATTTAGAAAGTAGGATATAAATATAAGTAAACTAATTTGCTTTCAGGGCATTAAAACAAGTGATTTTACATCATAAGTAGTCCCCCCACCCCACCCCTTTGAGTTCTATGTGCATTAATTCTGGCACTTAAAAATAAAGTTTTCTCTTCAAAACACTGATGGAGATATCCTGGAGCATCTAAAAACTAAATAGAATTTATTTGTTTTATTTTATTTTATCTATAATAATACAAATATTTGCTGCATAATATTGCAGACTTAAGAACTGTCAATAAGAACAACAAAAAAAGTCAACAACCACCCTATGAGTTGGGGTTGGTCTCAGGGAGAGTGATTGGCCCAATGTCACCCAGCCAGGCTTCTAGGCCAACCTCTTGACCACTTTTTACCAAACTGGTCCCATGTTCTCTCTTGAATCACAGTCTATAGTTCTTCAGGTGCTATAGCTGTTATTTCTGTGCTTTCATTTTAATTTACGCTTCTTGATTTAACCCCTTTGTGTCTGGTTCTTAAGCCTTTAGATCCGACCTACTTTGTCTTATAGTTACTTGCATGACTTTCAAATGACTGGCTGCTAGGTTGACATTACTTGGCTCAGCTGTTTTTGAAATGCTGCCGTAGCAGCCATTCTGGGCTTTCAACAAGGAGGTGGGTTGGGACCTGGACTGTCTTTTTTATTTGCTTCTGCTGGGCTTGCAGGTGCCTGAGCTGTGCTTGGGCTGCTTGCCAGAGTCTATGGAATGTAATGATGCCTACATATTTATGCTGCACCTGATCTCATTCTCCTCACTGCTCAGTCTTTGCCAGTTGGTTGGCCATTTACAAGAATTCTTCCTACTTTCTTTCCCATCCCCAATGCCTCCTTATCCAATCTCAGTTTCTAATGTCCTCTGGTTATCTTTCTTGTGAGACTTCAGGTCTTTCTTCTGTCTTTTCTCCTTTCTCCTTTTCTTTTCTCTTCCACTTTTCCTCTTCAATGCCACCATAACTAGTTCCAGAGTCAAGCACTTTTAAAAGTCCAGGTCAATCAATTCCACAGGGTGGGGCCTTAAAGGAGAACAGGTAAGGGGAGCACGGGCTTTCCATTCACTGCACATTCTTATTTTTACAGTCTGCTTATATTAAATCAACTGCTTTCTAAATATGGAGTGTGTTTATTTAGTAGTTTGAGCAGCTTTGTTATTGTCAATTTCTTAAAGTATTGCTGGACTACAGTATTATATTTATGCATTTTATAACATAGTTCCTATTTGATTTTGTAAAAATATATGATTCTTTTTGTATAGCAATGCTAGTTTAGGACTGAAGTCTGAAACAGTTTAGCAACACATTGTTTTATGTTTTTTGTATAACCGGACATGTCCTAATTGGTGGTTTTGGTGTTAGGAATCTAAAATAAAAAACAGCAAAAGCTGTTATTTGCATAACAGTTTCCCTGCCATAGTAAATTGCTTCTGAGTGTCTCTTTACTTCTGAAACTCTTTGATTTATAGCATGGAATAAATGATTGTTTTGTTTAAAATATATCAAAGCTTTCATGGGCCTATGGATCTATTTCTTTCGTCCTAATATGGCCTATATTCACTTTTTTTAGTGCTGGGAGTAGGGATAACTTTGTGAGTTCCTTAGGTTTGTTTGTATAGATCTGAGTTAAGTTTTGGGTTGTTGTTTTTTTAGTTTAGACTATCAGTTTTTTCTTACTACTGCCTCCTTTGGCTTTTACAACTGTCATCATGAAATTTCATAAGTATCCTTTACATATTTCTTATGAATGTCATTACATGAATACTATAATGTGAAGCTGCATTTTTTATTCATTAAAAAATTATACAGCCATCCATCTTGCTTTGATGACTGGCCTAAGAATAAATTACAACTATAACAATAAAACCCAGAAAGTTAGAAAAATAAATACCACATTACAGATGGTCCTTGATCTACGACTTTTCACTTAACGACCAGAATTACTATGGACTAAAAAAATAATCATGACCCATCTCAGAACTTATGACATCTTAGAACTTATGTCTGCTGCACCACCCCTGCAGTCACACAATCACATTCTGGATGCTTGGCAATTGGCTGGCATTTGTGATTGGTTGCAGTATCCCATAGTCACGTGAACACATTTTGTAATGTTTTTGCCAGAAACTGGCAAAGCCACCCATTGGATAGAAGTGGATTCACACTTATCACACTCATTCACTTAAGAATGAGATTGATTTGCTTAATGACTTAATGCCTGCTGTAAAAACGGTTGTAAAATTGAGTATGGTCACGTAGTGTCTCAACTTATGACTGCAACTTACAACTAAAATTCCAATCCTAATTTTGGTCATAATTTGAGGACTATCTATAATGTAGACGAGTTCTCAAAATTTTCATATCACAGTCATACAGCCTTAGAGTTGAGTTGACCCAATACCTGAGGGAATAGCAAAGATTTTAAAGCTTTTTGGAAGGCCCAAAGTGTTGGGACCTACTCAGTGTTGGGAGGAATAGAGCAAGCAATTAGGCAAGCTCTGAGTCAGAGAAAGCACCTCTTCTGGTTCCCACTAGATAATACTGCTTCAAGAAAACAACTTGGAACATGGCCATTCTGGCAGTCCTGGTAGGACTGAAAATATCACGAATGTGTCTCAAGCATCTTCCATTCTGTCTAATCCTAAATTTAACAAGTGCTTATTACTATGGTCATCAATGAATAAAACACTATATGTGAAACACTTTTCTCTTTGTTTTGTCTATAACAGGGGTGTCAAACTTGTGGCCCGCAGGCCAGATGTGTCACGCGCTGGCCACGCCCACCCCGGTTTAGCGAAGGGAAAGTTGTGATATGTCACATGACAACAATGTGACGCCGCGAGTTTGACACCCCTGGTCTGTAATGACAGAGGAGGAATATAGCAGTAATTCATAAATTGATAAAAATATACGAAGTTTGAAATGCAGTATAAGCTTTAACATGAGTTTCTTTATACTTAGGATGAAAATTTAATGGATGTTTTGCAATTGCTTGTTGCTCTCATGTCTGAGCACCCCAGTTCTATGATTCCTGCTTTTGATCAGAGGAATGGATTACGGTAAGAAATAAATTCCAGTAGAAATAACAATAATCAGTTGAATTTTTGGTTGTCTTGTCAGATAAATGTCTTTTGTTACATATTAATGGGGTTACTTTTTATAAAACATTGTCCAGTTATATATGTTTTGTGAATTCATATTCAAGAATGTAGTTTGAAACAATAATTCTATCTATCTATCTATCTATCTATTGTTTGAAATTCAAAAAACATCATAAAAATCGGATCTGGTGACATGGTGACCCTGTTTACAACTGTCACGACCTACAACTGAAATTGTAGGCTCAATTATGGTTGTAAATTGAGGACTAGCTGTACTTCTTTCCCTCACTTTTCTGGATGCTGTCATATATGACTAGCAAGGGATACATGTCAAATGTTATAGTTAACATACCGGTAGCTTTCTCTCAAAAAGACTGATATATTAAATCCATCACTTGGAATATAGACACATTAATAAATATTTACCTAACATTGTAAACTGGGCAGAGAGTTAGAAAAAGGCTGCAAATATATGATTTCTCCAGTTTGTGTTCTCTATATATCTCAAAAATTATGGTTTTAAAAATATTTTCTATTATTTTCAATAAATATTTGTGTTAAGATATTGAATTTAGTGACTGGAACTGTAAAGTGAACAATAGGCCAGAACACACAGTTGTAGTTGATTAGTTAGAGAAATGCTGACTCATGCATGATGTAATCTATGCTGCGATTGGTTGCTGTAGGTGTAAAGGGGGAGTTTCCCTTTTCCCCCTCCTTTTTTTCTTCCGTTTGTTCTGTACCCCGGTTTAGATTTACCTCATGATGTTCCTGTGTTTCTGACCAGGGGTCTCCAACCTTGGCAACTTTAAGACTTGTGGACTTCAACTCCCAGAATTCCTCAGCCAGCAAAGCTGGCTGAGGAATTCTGGGAGTTGAAGTCCACAAGTCTTAAAGTTGCCAAGGTTGGAGACCCCTGTTCCTGACTATCTTATATTCTTCCTTTTCTGGATGATGACAAAGACTGCTATAAACTTAAATGATAAATATATTTATATAAAAGACTGCAAGTTTTTGTCAGTGTCTCCGACTTCATCTGGACAGCTGCTGCGCAATTCTTTGACAATTTGCATTTGTCAATTTTGAACTAATATTTTCCTGTCTTTCTTGTTTATGACCTTTTGCTATATAAATTCTCTTTTCCATTAATAGTAGTGGGATTTGAGTTAATCATGAATATTTTTTCCCCATTTCGATTCAGTGGGACAAGTATCTCAGTAATATGCTGGGTTGTTTTAACTATCACTGTATACAATAAGTATTATTTTATAAGTGTAGCTTGATTGTTGCCTAAATAAACTATTTTAGCAATTTACATTTTTAAAAAATCTTTTTTTTAGTGTTATCTACAAGCTTCTTGCTTCCAAAGGTGAAGGAATCAGAGTACAAGCACTGAAGGTGATGGGCTACTTTTTAAAGCATCTGGCACCCAAGTAAGTATTAGATGGAAACAAAAGTAAGCCAGAAAAACATCTAACTCCCTAAATATAATTTTTCTGGATTAAGTCTTTGATGTACAACCACAATTGGGACTGGAATGTTGGTCACTAAGCAATGCAATCATTAAGCAAGTCATCACATGACCGGACCAAATTTTACAACCATTTTACAATGGTTGTTGAGTGAATTGCATGGTGTTAAATGAATCACACTATTGTTAAGTGAATCCAGCTTTCCCAATTCACTTTGCTTGTCAGAACCTGGCTAGGAAGGTTGCAAATCATGATTGTGTGATCCCTAGATACTGCAACCATCGTAAATGCAAACTGGTTGCCAAGTGCCTGTATTATGATCATGTGACTGTGGGGCTGGTACAAAGGTCATATCCTTGAAGACAGGTCATAAGTCACTTTTCTTGAGCCCGTTGTAACTTAAAACCAATATTAAATTAACGGTTATAGTTGAAGGATTACCTGTAATTGATTTTATATTGTTGAAGGAGATATTTATTAATTATTTAGTGCTGCAATGGTCAGAACTTCAGGCAGAGGTCATGAGTCCCTTCCTTCAGTGCTGTTGTAATTTCAAACAATCACTGAACAAGCAGTCTACCCAGATTACATTTTACAGACAATTAGATCTTGGCCAAGTATGCATCAACTAGGCTTGCCCATATTCTTTTAATATTTCCCTGTAGTTAAGCATAGTTTTTCATTGCAATCAAACTGTAAATCTGTCATGACTTTCAAAGAAGCTAGAACATGATAATATAGTTTAAATTTGTTTATTTATTTATTTATAAACAAACAAACAAACAAACAAACAAACATTATTGCCCACCCATGTTACTGTACAGTAACTCTTACAGTCATACACATATCTTTATTCGTATACAATTAAAACATAAATAATTAAAATTAAACATTAAAATCTAAGGAAACACGGGCAGGGCGAGGGCGGAGTGAGGGGAGGTGGGATCTGTTGTTACTCGATCAACCACCTCCACTGTGCTGTTCTCCCACTGGGCCCCCAAACTAACTGGCAGAGCCACATCTTTAGGCCCTAAATTTCATTAACATATTATGGGTTCTTTGAAAGTTATTAACCGTAGTTTGTTTCTGATATAAACATAGCAAGGTATTAACAAGCTTTTGAAACTTAGAAGCAAAGCAGGGGTTCCAAGCAGTTGTGTGCATGTTTCAATTTATTTTATAAAGACTTGATTATTTGATTTTATAGATTACATTTCCACCAGAACACTAATATTTTAATTAAGAAATATCTCTGAGATGAGACTTGATAATTTTCCTTTTTCATAACATAAAATTAGCTACAAACCTAAGTATAACCTAAGAGTCCTTTGGGAGTTGGGCGGCATAGAAATATAATTAATAATAATAAATAATAATAAGCTAAGACTAAAATAAATGAGCATGGGAAAGAAAAGGAGAATAGTTTTGATTTAAATACTGAAAGTGATAGTTCTCCAAAAATATATTCAACAAGTTATTTATTATTATTTAATTTTCCATATAATTTTAGGAGGAAAGCAGAAATTATGATTGGACATGGACTGTTTTCTCTTCTGACTGAGAGGCTTACGCTTCAAACAAACTTAATTTCCATGACTACCTACAATGTACTTTTTGAGGTAAAAGACTTAAAATATGTAGTGAAGGTGATTTAATTTATACTGATAAGTTCCAGGTGATAAAATTTGAATTTTTTGTTTCTATTTCACAGAAATACTAGTTAGCAAACATAAATGTTACAAAAATATCCTTAACTTGAAAAGCAAAACTTAATAATTCAATACTTAATTTGAATAAAAATGTTAATTTAATTAAAAATAATACTTCTATTGTCAAACATATTTCAATATTATGAAAATAAATTTTTGATTGGTATGATGTCATGCGATGATATCTGTATATGTATATGCATATGTATAGAGAAAATAGGAAGCAGGACTATTAAGTATGTTTGCTTTCTTGAATCGTGTGTGTGTGTGTGTGTGTGTGTGTGTGTGTGTGTGTGTGAATGTGCAGAATAATATATCAAAAGTTTTTATTATGGCAACTAACAAGTATGGAACTTTAGAGTATAACACTGAACAATCCTTCAGTTAAGATAGGAATCCATCTGGAGCCTCTTCATTATTAAAATGTTAGATCTTTATGAAAAGTCACATAACAGAAGCCACAGAAGCCTTAAAAATAATTGTTGTGACTTCTTTCAATTTCTATCCTACCTTTTGTCCATAGAATTGATTTTGTAGCTCTGACCCTCTTGAGCCAGAGATAAAGGATTATAGATGCTGTTTATTATAAACAAAAAATATGTATTGTTTGGTGTGCCAGAATGGTCCAGCAATAAGTCTCTTGTTGTTTTAATATACTTTTTTATTTATTTGCATGAACAGACCGTGTTGAAAATAGACTTTCATAGAGTTCTTACGTTTTTCTTGTTTTTCTATTGAGTATCCTATCATTTGAACTTTGTCACCAGCCTGAGGTAAATAATGTTATCTGAGCAAGGAAAAATATTATAACGAAGCATTAATTTACTAAGAAGTAAGTCATTCTTCCTGCTTGTCACCTAAAGTTAATTTTACTTCTTGATGTAGTTATTTTAAAGATCAGGATTTGGCTGTTTTTAATTGAAAAGTTGGAAATTATTTCAATATTAGATTTTTCCTAATACGTTCTTCTTTTTCTTTTTAATCAGATACTTATTGAGCAGATTTGTACACAAGTGATGCATAAACAGCATCCTGACCCAGATTCAACAGTGAAAATACAAAATCCCCGTAAGCATCTGTGTTTCTTTCAGATAAACTACTAGAGAGCCTGTAAATGGTGCTTTATGTGTTTCAAAAAGGGAAAAATGTACTAGGAAGCATATTTCTTATATTTATGTTTGCTTTCATAATCTAACATTTGCTACTTTGGGAAGTGTTGTTACTTGAAGTATTTTTAAAGTTTTTTTTTTTTTTTTTAGGAATAGGACTTCAGTAACAATTTCAATTCTAGCATATATCTGACTACCTAAGTTGGTATGATGTCATTGGAAATTAATTTCATTATTAATTTCCATCTAAATTAACTATATCAGTGATGGGGAAAAACTGGCCTGATGCTTCAGTTCTCAGATACTTGAAAGCTCTTCATTGGAATGGTTAATTATCTTATTTTTATTAATATGAGAGCTGTTAACATGCACAAATGCAAGGTAAAAAGGAATAAGGCTGTATACAGAAGCCCCATATTCAGCAGCTTTGTTTAACTGTAACCCTGCAATAGGCCTTTAAGCATGTTCATTTTTAAAGGCCTATTGCTATAGCAATCGGATAATACAGTTCTTCACATTGAACAGTAAGGGATACTATCACTAAAAAACTTGAAAGTTTTAAAAGATTATCGCTATGCATTTCTCAGACAAATTAGTTAATTTACGTAGGAATGGAAGAATGCCCGTATGCATAGAATATAGCTTTTATAATTTTCCAAGCTGGCTATTACTAATTACAGGTAGTCCTCGACTTACAATAGTTCATTTAGTGACTGTTTGAAATTACAACAGTACTGAAAAACACTACTTATGATTGTTTTTCACATTTACGACAGTTGCAGCATCCCCATGGTCATGTGATCAAGATTGAAATGCTTGGCAACTGACTCATAATTTATAATGGTTGCAGTGTCTCGGGATCATGTGATCACCTTTTGCAACCTTCTGATAAGCAAAGTCAATGAGAAAGCCAGATTCACTTAAGAAACATGTTACTAACTTAATAACTGAAACATGTTACTAACTTAATAACTGATTCACTTAACAACTGTGGCAAGAAAGATCGTAAAATGGGGCAAAACTCACTTAACAATTATCTCGCGTAGCAATAGAAATGTTGGGCTCAACTATGATCGCAAGTCAAGGATTATCTGTATAGCATGAAGTTTTGGTCTGAATTTAGTAACATCCTGTCTTAATTGAAAATATGTTCTGCTCTAAAAGTATACTTGAAGATGCAATCATTATCCATCTAGAAATATGTACTATGCAGCTTATCTGATTTCTGTCTCTTAGTAGACATTCCCAGATGTCCTTGGGAAACTCACCAATAAGATTTGTCTTGTGACTTTGGCCCAGGAAGCAATTAATAAAAATATTGAGTGTTTTCAGGTTGCTGTATGGTTAAATTGAATTTTAAGGTGCATGATACCCAAACCAGAATAAAGCTACAAGGAAAAAGATACAAGGGTGTATTTGAAGGACCAATATTTCTTCTCCCATTATTTAATACACAAACTGGTTTGTTAATGAAAACACTGTAGGAAATGATCCAGGAATAATTCCAAAAAAGTTATACTTTGCTTCTTGTTATATACCCATGTAATAATTTTTAACATGGGAAGAAGGAGGAGGAACTAGAATGATGGGGATAAAAATCTTATTTTCATGTTGATTTTTTAAATTGTTTTTTCCAGAGGTTCTGAAAGTTATTGCTGTTTTGCTACGTAATTCCCCACCGTGCTCAGAAACCATGGAAGTCCACCGAGTCTTCCTATCAGACATGATTAAGCTTTTTAATAGCAGCAGGGAGAATAGAAGGTAAGATCATAATATATGTATATATATATATATATATTATAATATAGCTTAAAAGCTGTTTCTTCAAGCTGCATGATTAAAAATTGTTTTTAAACTAAGAATTGGTCTCAAATTGTTCAGGTGGTTTATGGTTTACTAGCCATATCAAGTGTTTATTAATCTCATTAATTCCTGTTTGTGTTCAAGACAAATCTCAGTTGTCTTTGAGTTGTATTTTCCTGCTTTCTTCAAAGTTAATTTTCAATTTGTCTTTGCAATTTTTCAGAAGTTTACTGCAGTGTTCTGTGTGGCAGGAATGGATGCTTTCCCTTTGCTATTTTAATCCCCAAAGCTCTGAGGAACAGAAGATAACAGAAATGGTGTATGCCATTTTTCGAATACTACTTTATCATGCAATCAAGTATGAATGGGGTGGCTGGCGTGTTTGGGTGGATACCCTAGCAATTACACATTCAAAGGTGAGTTATGCAAAAATAATTCTAATTCTGATTTTTAAAGAATTTTTTTAAAGAACTTTGAAGGGCAATTTGGTGGGTTTAGCAAAAACAAAAGTTTCACTTAAATTATCTAGAGAGAACAAAATAAGGGAAGGTGTCAATATTCCATAAAGCAATAATTAAAAATATTTAGTGCAATGCTTGTGTAATTTCATGCACCAGCTTGGTATGAGAATAGCTAAGTTGATGTTCAGAAAACTTCATTTTATTATGAACTGCCTGTGCAGTTGAACCATATACATTTGAAACACAAGGTGGCACACTTTGCCTATTTCTACGTTAGAATGATGCTCTTTTCTTAGATGGAGAGGCTGAGCAACAAATTACTGATAAAACTGAAGCAAAAGCTGTTTCCATCCAAACAAAGAGAGGAAAGGTTGTTGGAAGAAGGTTTCTTGAATAAGAAATAAAACAATATTCCTAATAATAATATAATTTTTTCACAACTATAATAAAATTGTGATGGAAATAATTTTTCTCTAATGGGGGTAACCTTTTTTCAACTGAGAAACAGATTTTAGAATAAAGTTGCAATGGCTGCCATGGTGGTTCCTTCTTCTATTCCCCCAAACATTTTTAATATGGCTCTGGGTGGATTTCCATATGGGGATTTACAATGTAAGAAAAATGAAGAGACTTTTTTCCCCTGTTACACCATGAATTATGGTACACCTGGTGTGTTGACAGCACAGTTCAGGTACAAAAATTGTTCTTTCAGCTATGTGGATATCAATGTCTTAAGAGACCATCATATTTATAAAGTGAAACAACAGATACTCTCTTTCCAGATTATGATTTTACTTACATAGATTGCATTTAAAAGGTGTTTATGAATTATGCTGGCTAATTAAGATTCTGGATTAATATTTAATTTGCAATTTATTCTTTTGAATTGTAGAGGTTGAAATTAGCATAAATAATTTTCTTAAATTGTGTATAGTTTATAGGGAATTTAAACTGTTTTCTAGTGCGCTTTTTTCCCTGTTTTGTTCATAATAAATTTTATTTATAAAGCTATTTTTTCACCATTAATATATGTCTATTCAGTTTTAAATTCGGTTTGGTATTAGACACTTGACATCAATTTAACGTTGATCAAGGTTTCCATACACCTCATACCAAATGTTCCAACATGAACATTTGCTTATGAGTTCATAGACATTTGTAGGAAAATAAATATTAACATTGCTAGTAACTCTAGATATAAATTTTGGACTGCACTGTTTTGGCATAAAATGACCTTATATGAATGGATGCCAATTAGAACATACATATATACATATGTGTATATGTGTGTCACGTAGTATATACATGGCATATACATGCTATAAGAAACAACACTTTTCAGTTTCTGCATTACATAGATTTTGATAGTCTACATATTTGTATTCTAACATGGGAAATTATTATTTAAATTAATATTAAGTTTATCACTTAATTTTTCAGTCCAATAAAATTATAAAAATTAGCTTTTGTTAAGAATACTGTTTTCATTACTAGTTTATGTATTTTTATACTCATTTGAGACTAGGTTTCTACATGCCACTTTCAGCCAGGCTTGCTCCTAGTCAGGTGTAAAGTGGGATGGCTAAGTGATGATGGGAACATTTTAAGGACAAGAAGAATCAAAGAGGCTTTTTTGTGTGGCGTTTATTGCGAGAGTTCATTATTCTAGTCAATTTACGATAGAGAAAAATGATGACTAGTCCAGTCAGTTTTGTTTTTTTAATAATTGGGTTAAATCAGCCACTGTTTTTACATTTCTGTCTTAACAATGCAAGAATAAGGTGGCATGTGATGTTGAATTCAGGTTAATTCACTTTAATTATCCCTGTGACATATCACCTGCATGAACTAAGATTTATCTACCCCATTGTTGAATGCTATTGCAACATATATTGTTGAAACTGTCATATTGCTTCTCATCCTTTAGTTTTTCTAGAGTAGCATACAAAAGTTAGTAATAAAATAACCTGTTTTAATTAAATTTCTCTGTAAATGTTCTGAAGACAAAGATCCTCAAAACTTTCTTAATAATTGTTACTGAATTCTGAATTTTCTGGAAGTGTTAGTTTGAATAAGTAAGCATTTTTTTTACTGTTTCAATACGTTCAAATTCATAAGACAAAATTTCCTTAAACTGAGTCACAGTAATTTTAAAAATTTTGTATGCTTTAATTTATATTTCAGCTCTATTTCATTTATGCATCAGCCACTGTCTATTCATACTCTATTGTGTAATTTTATTTTTGGTAAAGAGCTTGTGTGGAAAGAACTAGTATTGCAAAATTGGATAGATTTTGCAGAGCTGCACATCAAGATACATGGAGCTGCTATAAAAAGCCAAAGAAACTCAATTGCAATTTTATTGTCCAGTTTGATAGATTTCCTGCCACCTTTGTAGCAGGGAAGCCGTTTGTCACTGTAGCCTCTTCTGCAACTGCAGTACTACGCTTTATAAGCAGTGATGGCTTTTGTGGCATAATTGCACTACCTAGGTTTCTTTTGATCTCAGGATTTGAAGGTGTACATAATCCTATTATAGCTAAAGCCTGTTGTAATGCTCTGATTAAAAAAAAGATTCAGTATTTTTATATCTTTCCTACCTCTCATTTCTGCTCTTTTCATTATATAGTGTATAAAATAACTTGATTTTTCTGTCTAGTTTCTGTATTAGTCCTAAGCACAAAAGCACCCAGATAGAAGCTATATTCCTATTGTGATAAATTCTTCTATCATTTCTTCAGTTTTGAGCATGTTTATGTCTTCTTTACTTTTGCTAAATCCTTGCAACTTCTTAAAGTGAATTTATTTTCTGAAAATATATTTTGAAAGTAACTTGGATAATTATTTTTAATCCCAAAATGAAAAAAAATTATTTATTTTTCAGTTGCAATTTGAATGCTGTATCAACATATATTTAAAATGCTTACAGATACAGTAATTTATGTCACATGTAATTTTAAGTTAGAAATTACTTAGCCCCTAAGAATTGAGAATTCAAATGCAATAAATTAAAACAAGGGATAAACTTTAGCATTCTATTTAATGTTTTGGCAAAGTATAAGATTGAATAAATGCCAAATATTATTACTCAGTGAAACCTATGTCCATAAAATTAAGTTGAATTATATAGTTATTTACTTGACATGCCCAGGCTTGCGGATGCAAACAAATTGAAAAGAGAAGACCAGCAAAAATGATTTGTTGGTTGTATTGAATTATGGGGAAAGATGAAAGAATCTGAAGGTATGAAAGGAGGATGGCTGAATCTTGAAATGCGTAGATTTGCTGCATAGAGTTTGAAAATGGCAGACCTTGAAGGCCTGGGATGTTCTTATCCCAATGGAATAACTTGAGGAATAGAAGAGTAGGATCAGAATTCATATAAACCTTCAGAATTTAAAACATGAAAACACTCTTGTAAAATAAGAATAAAACTTTGGGCCATGATTGGAAAAACAATGGAAAAAATTTAACATATAACCCTTGACTTAAACAGCTATCCCATAACCTTAGAGGGGTTAACCCCATTGACTGTAAAAATGCATTTTCCCCATCAATATATCCTCAGGACTCCCCCGTAAACTTTCTACAACATCAGAAGTTCCTGCTTACATATGTTGGCTTTTATCATAAAAATTATATTTTTGGATTGACTACTCATATATTTCAATTATGCTGTCTAAAATGAAGTGAGTGGTCAAAATGTAAAACACCCAATATTAATTTCAAAATAGAATAAGGGAAGTATTGAATATAAAGTGAAAAAATAAAGAAATAACAGAGCACACTAAAAATACCCTAGTGACCCTTAAGCTATATAATTTGCAAAAGGTCCTTACTATTTTAGTTAAATGCACCTAAGGGAAAAAGAGAGAAATCCTCATATGTTTTTACGTGTGTCTAAAATAAAAAAAAAAAATTGAGAAATTGCTGTTGTTTCATGGGAATTACTTTGAAGCATATGTGAGGAGCAGAAGAAAAGATAAAAATAGAAGGTATTAAAAAAATGGCAGGTTATATTGTACTGGAATGGCTAGAAATTATAAGATATATAATTAAAGATGAGAATTGTGAAAGAAATGTTTAAATTGGATATTAAAGAATAATACAGGTTTAGTTAATTTTGTGCAATAGGAAAATGTTATATAGAGAGCTACTGAACTATAATTGTAACTATAGAAAGAAACATTTTGAATATTTCGATGAACATTCAATCCATACTAGTGTGGCATTTGCTAGAAACTGTCTGATACTCAATCACTTCTAAGTGATAAAATAATCAAACACAAGTATATTTAACTAGCCCACAAATAAGTGGAAATTTGCTACTTTGGGGAATTGTTGCAATGCAGCCAAACTTCTCCTTACTCTCAAAACAGGTTCACAAAACACTAAAACCTCTTAGAAGTTAAGGGGGTAACATAGAACAGTCTGGTTGGATAGCAAGTAATATCTTCTATTTCATCTTATGTGGATGGGCAGCCCTACTATACTTGTCCTTACTGTAGTCTCTTGTAAAATATAATGAACTGTATTCATTATAATTCAGGAAGTTGTTTGCATGTACAATATACTTTCTTTCTCTCTTTGTAAAAACAAACACCAAACAAAATTCACACAATTTGGGTTCTGTCAAAAAATAAAAACCCTCTCATAATTTGGGATCAGTATAGTGGACAAATAAAAGAGTTGATTAAGAGAAGGTTTAGTCTTTCCTAAAATGCTAGGTTCTATATGTAGCTATAGCTTCTATATGTAGCAGTTTCTTGTTCCATTAGAATAATTAGTCTCATTATAGATGGGATATATCGGCTATTAACTGTACCCTTCTTTTCCCAGTTTTACCATTTTTTTTTCCATTTGTATCTAATATGCTGCAAGGACATATAAGAAGCCATATTCCTCCTTTTATTAGAATCACAAGCTAATAAGCATACTCTTTGTAAGGAAGCAATGTTATATAAAGCACAAAAAAAGAATAAGAAATAGTAACAAAAATTTTAAAATATGAAATATAGAAAATAGAAATATAAAAAAGAAATCTAATCAAATTTATTTTATTCCAATGAAACCTATGTTTTTGTCTGTATAAACTGTCTGTACAAACTATCATTGCTGCTATCATGGTCTTATATTGATTTTTGTTTTTAGACAGACACCTCTTGTTTAAGGTTTTTTCCTGCTTCAGAAGAAAGCAGAAAGGAAGTCCCCTTCCTCTCAACCCTTTCATATCGTTTCAAATATGATTCAGGTCTGGACATAGGACTGAGATAGCATTGTTTGCTCTCCTGAATGACATCTCTCAGGACTTGGATGGGGCAGGGCAGCTTTTTTTTTTTTGTCTTTTTAGATTTCTCAGTAGCTTTCAGTACCATTGAGCATAGTATTTTACTGGAGTGGGATTGGACATTGGAGGCCTTGTTATACAATGGTTCTGTTCCTTATTCAATGGGCAGATTCAGTCTGTAGTAGTGGGGATGAGAGATCAGTCTGGTAACTCTGTTTTATGGGGTGCCATAGGACTCCACTCTTCCCTGCTCTCTTAACATGTATATGAAGCTGCCGTGTATGATCATCTTAAAGTTTGAGGTATGAAATCCTTTCATTGATGATATTAACTTTACATTGCTACTCCAGGCTGGGGTTGTTGTAATTAGCTATTATACTCATCTCACATGCAGCATTCTACATATGCTAAGGGTACTAGTTGTTTTGATATCTTTTGGTTAATATTCTACAAATTCATTGAAGGCCCACTCCTACATAAGCATGTTTATGCTAGTTTTGGGAAATCCATACTTTGAATGCCATTTGTACAACGCCACTTCCCTGACACATGTTGTCACATACCGTACTTTTCGGAGTATAAGACACACTTCCCCCCCCCCCCAAAAGAGGGTGGAAATGTTGGTGCGTCTTATACACCAAATACAGCCATTTTTGGCCTCCAAAAACCCTGCCCCGTGCATCCCGTTTTTGCGAAAAATGGGGCACGCAGAGGGTTTGGGAGGCCTGCAAAGTGCTCCTGGGGGCTGGGGAGGGCAAAAATGAGAGAAAAAACAGGCCCGTTTTTCACGAAACACAGGGTGTGCAGAGGGTTTGGGAGGCCTGTAGAGTGATCCTGGGGGCTGGGGAGGGCAAAAGAGCAAAAAACGGGCTGTTTTTTGCAAAAAACAGGGCGTGCAGAGGGTTTGGGAGGCCTGTAGATTGATCCTGGGGGCTGGGGAGGGCAAAACCAAGGGAAAACAGGCCCGTTTTTGCAAAAATGAGGGATCCTGGGGGCCGGGGAGGGCAAAAACTTTTTTTTGTTTTGTTTACCTCTTCAAAATCTTGGTGCATCTTATACTCCGGTGCGTCTTATAGTTCGAAAAATACGGTAGTTTGTAATAAAGCATATGTACACTATATTTCTTCTCCATTATGCTATTCTCTGCAAGTTAGAATCCCCAACAGCTGCATTGATAATAGTTTGAGTGTTATCTTTATATAATGAACATACTGAAATTAGACATTATCACTCAAGACATTGAAAGAATCATGGTGTTATGGCACTGAGTGCAATCCTCTTCTAAGAGCAGGAATACAAATTAATCTGTCAGAATGCCGCCTGTTCTTCTATATATATCCAGAAAAGGAAGAGAAACCTCAGCACTTCCTGATAGTTAATGCTTTTGTCACCAGGAAGATCTCTGAAATACTCTAGAATGTCTTAAATTTATTACTCCACGTCCTTACTGTGGGTCACTAACTTCTTATATTAAAAACCATATAATAGAAGAGTGCAACTGTAGCTCTCTCGCTCTCTCCCATCCTGTCCACGTCCGTTTTTCCTTTTCAAGGCTGAATGTTCCCATTTCTCTCAGCGTCTTCTCATAATATTTGTTTGTAATTTTTTCTATAAATCTATTCCAGTTCTTAAAAAACGGAACATCATACAAAATACTGACAATAGAGCTCCCAGGTGGACTTTTATCTTTTATAGATTTAGACCAGCTTAGCCGCTATTAAGATTGTTCTATCATATACTCTCAGAGTTATATTTTAAACACTAATTAAAATTACTATTGTTCCATGATTTTAATACATAATATCAACACGTAACTTACAGATTTGAGTGTATATAACTCAGGATTGGAATACATTGTGGAAGTACAGTATCACTAAAATACAAATGCTTGCCTGTATTTCACTACTTTGGCAGTGTTTATGGAACATATTATTTCTGTGAAAAACATAATTGACAGATATGATAGGTTTTATTGTCTTGAAAAACATTTTCCGTAATACACATCTTAAAAATGATACAACGAATCTTGTCAGTTAAACTATTTTACAATAATAATGGTAAACATAACTTCTTTTGTGTTCTGACAGTTAAATTCAATGTTGGGACTTAAAACAGTCTTTTGATCTGTATAATAAGTAAGTTGCCAGTATGGGGGCTAAATGATTTGTTATGTTGGGGAAAGTGCCAAGCTTTTGTGTATACAGGACCTCAGTTTCTTTTTGACTGATTCCTTGGGGTTGGTATCAGCAGGTATTGGTGCCTACAGTCAAATTTGATTTGTTTTCTGAATGATGTGGAGAGTTTCCAGGTCTGAGCTGTTAGCATTGCTCCTAGGAGGGTGGAAAAACAGGTCAATAAAGCTCTCATTAAGATAAAAAATAAAAACTTGCTGGAATTATGAATAGCAATTATTGATGGAGATTTGTAGCACACAAGTTAATTTCCAGGAAATCTTGTAAAATTAAAACAAACCCCCCAGAATTAATGTTCTTTTGCTTACGTGAATGCCCAGTCTTCTTTTGCCTTGAATCTTGACTTCATCTAGTGATATACACTAAAGATACAGTGAATAACAAAAACTAAATCATTATAAACAGCTAACTTTTTGTCATTTTTATACTGTGATTCTAGTGCCAAATATATCATCATAGCTTTTCTATAGCACATTCTAATCTTTCTGTCTAGCAATTAGTGAGCTGAATGTCAAATTAAGTTAAAATTAATGGTAGAGGGAATCTTGTACTTATTAGCTTGAAACTGTCCTAACTGGTAGTGCATAGAGGAGCTTTCCAAATGTTGCAAATAGCTATAGATTAGGTATCACATGGTTGTGAAGATTAATGAATGGCCTTTTAGCTTGCTAATTTAAAGCAATACCTAGTAATTAATTCTAAATTATCAGTTGCACATTTGCAAACACCTAAAGGGAAATATAAAATTAAAGATAAGGTACATGTGAAATTCCCTTGGCTAACATAATAGGTTTCAAGTTGTCGGTGCAAGTTTACAGCAACCGGAATTCATGTCATGCTCAGTTTGAATGGTATTAGGGACCAGGATCTAATGCTGATAATAATTAAAGCCATTAATTTTCCTTTTATTTTAAAGCATGAGACTGAAATAAACATGTTTTTTGTGTGAAACAATGGGTGACATCTATTCAATTGTCTTGCTACAAAAAAAATCAAGTGTCATTTACCTTATTTATTTATTAATGTGAATAACAAACATATTTTTCCTCCGTTAAAACTCAATATGCAATACAAATCATTTTCAGTGGATGCCAGATCTATTGAACTTATTTTTCTCATCTATTGAAGTTATTTTTAAATAACTAGCAGAATATCTTCTTGGTGGTTAGAAATTTAACAAATGTTGCATATAATTTCTTGATTTGCCTAAACTCTAAAAACAGGCTAGTTTCCTTTATGTAGTGATGAATTGTGGCATAGATTTTTATGGATTAGAAAATATTTGAAGAATCAAATAATCGACTTCTCTTATGTGTTTTGGAATTCTGGAGAGCACTGTAATATTTATCTTTGAATTAGAAAGACAGAGATTCTTCTTTAAGTTGTGTTTTCATGTGGTTGGCAGAGATAGTGAATTCTAGAGAACAACATTCAATGGCAAAGTTCACATCCCTAGAGAAGCATTTCTTCCAGGTTGTTTTCCAAGGTACTGCTTTCAGCTCATTTGTACAATGTTACAATTCCTGTTCAAAATACTAAGCAATTAATGCTTCCAACATTTCAACTCTGCTGTAGTCAATATGCAGCAGTGGCTGAAAGACAATCTCAGAGAGAACTGTCACAATCTGTTGCTACAACTATTGATGAAGCAACTGTAGCAAGACATTTACAGTATGTAAAATCTGATTTTGTAGCTATTGCTGTTTAGGATAGATGTAATAGATATATAAGGATTAGTAGTTTGAGTGTAAAGCTGTTTGCAGTGACTTCATCTGCTTTGAATATTGAACTGTACCTTGAGAGTTCTTCATGGAAATCTGGACTCGAGATCATACATATTTTAACCTCAATAATTCTAAACACCTTGCCATTTTGTCCATTTTATAAGCATTCTGAAGAAAAATGAAATTCTGCATACTAATGTACTTTTAATAATAAAATGCTGATTTTACAAAAAAGATGTTCTGCAAGTTTTAACTTGTGATTTGTTCCTTTTTCATATATCCATTAAACAATACAATTTTACAGAAATTCAGGATATCATACATACCCTGTTACTGAATGAGAAGGTGTCCATGAATTTCCTTGTCAAAGCATATTGCCCTGAAACTCGTTTGCCTAAGGGAATATTTAAGGCTGCAGATACCAAGTTAGGTGATGAAAAACTCTACAGGGCTTAGGTTAGCTCTTTGGGAAATGAATCTTAAAAAATTGAGCTATATATCTCTCAGTTCACTGCACCTTTGTCAAGATGAATGAAAAAAATATATTGCTGACATAGATAAGAGAGAGTGAACAAAATGGAAAAATGCATGATAGCAACCAGGAGAAAATACTGATTCACTTTTGGTTCAGGAACAGCTGTTGTGAAATTCGGATCATTATGGATTTTATTTTACCATCATTTTCTTTGTTTTCTCTGATGTTGATGATGAAATTAAAACATAGGCTCCCTGATACCTTAACAATATTTTGTGTCCTACTTGTTAGATGAATTGTTATAGCAGTGTGGAAGTTTAAATTATGTATAAAATAAGTACGATAGATATATGTTAAATATACCGAGTATAAAAATAGTCTTCCATTTTAATTTTTATCTTACAATATCTACATAAAATTTGCTATATATAAGACAATGATGAAGTAGTAAGAACGTTGGAGTGAAATAGAGAGCTAGAATTGCCTGATATCAACTCAGTATTGGACAGATAACAGATCATTGAAACGTGATATGCCTGGAAACCTTTCTTACAAAATGGTATACATTCTAATTCCCAATGAAAAGGCAGAATTTGCTTCTCATGATTTTTTATCATTTCAAAATTGTCCTGTTCACAAAAAAATTAACAGTCAGAGGTTGACATTGGCAAAGGTATCCATGGTGACCTTGATAGGCAAAGACTTAGTTCAGAGCATGAGGTTCAAGAGCCATAAAATACTCTAGGAATGGTCATGATTCTGTGGTAGGAACACAATGTACAGAAAATTTGTATAAGTATGAAGGTTTACAAATTAAAATGATTCTAACTCTGTTTTTCAAAGATATTGTCAGGCATTGATAAAGGCTTAAAGTTAGTAGAAGGCAGAAATGTTTTTGGCATGATAATTTATATAGGCCCAGGCTATCACAGATGTAGTTCCTATGTCTAATTTTTCCCAGATAGAAATTGTATATTTGAAATGATGTAGAGTATGTATACTATACACTTGAATCTCTCTCTGAACTGTGATGGGGCTAATCAGCTTTGATTGCAAGGTTAATTGTGCTGTCAACACAATTTGATGTTTTTCTATCTCTTTGGTTTTGGTGTGTAAGTAACAATGTGTTTGCAGACTAGGTGCTCGGTATCCATAGTTGAAATGTCAGCAGCAGCAACAGGCCTTGTGGTGCTATGCCTCTAGTGCTGAGATATGGTTCCTCTGAGTCAGATTTACCTCAAGCTCTTTCTCTTCTTTTCTTTTCTTTTCTTTTCTTTTCTTTGCTGTATATTAAAAATCTAATAATGATATTGCAGCTCTTAACAACCCCATAAAGTACCACCAACTATATAGGCAATGCCTGGACCATGAAATAATCTCAGTTTAACTTTAAGGAAGGCTCCAATTGGAACTGAATAAGTGGATTAATATTAAAAATATTGTCCTCGTTGCCCTACAATAAATACATAAAAAGAACTATTGTTGAGTACAGGATGCTTATAAATAGATATGGAAATGTGGCTGGCTAAGGCATGATATATGGCTTTTTCCAGCCCAAATGCTTCTAGAATTGAACATTGATTTATTTTGAGGTAACTCTTTAACGATAGAAAAATAATTATTAAGTGTTCAGTCTAAACAATGATATGGGTTTATCTATTTAAGCATTTCTATTCTACCACTTCTGGTAGCTTACAACATACTGTATCCATGAAACCCATAAACTCACTCCATTAAAACCAGACCTAAATATAGTAATTGCTATCTAACTGGTTTTTATGGATACTGTGATATTTACATACATTTACAATTACTCTGTCAACTTCTATATATTACTAGGGAAATATAGCAAGACGTAAACATTAAATATTTTAAAATTAAAACATTTCCAACTATTCTGTTTTTAAAAGGTAACTTTTGAAATACATAAACAGAACCTTTCTCGGATGTTCAGGGAATATGAAGAGAAAGGAGACGAATGCTGCAGTGCTGGTCCATCATCCATTATTAGAACAGTTTCAGGTATTAGTAAAGATGCCGAAGTTACAGAGAAACTCCATCTTGAAAAAAAAGAAGCTGACACTTCTATAGTTGATACTGACAACAGAAGCATAAACAACAGCGTTTTGAAAGATGAAAGTAGATTACCTGATTTTGAAGAACACAGTAATTTAGAAACAAACAAAGAAAAAAACAAAACAGAAAATATTCAGAAAACTCTTGATTTAAATGAAGCTCCTAGTTTGGATCTTCCCCTACAAGCCCAAGTGACAAAACAGAGCTCAGAACATACTGCTGAAATTATTGGAATAAACCATGAAGAAAAAGAAATAAGTACCAGTGATTCACAATCACCTTTAGAAAATGTTGAAACACTAGAAAGTCCAGAAATGTTAGAAAATGTAACACCAGAAGTATATGTGGAGGAAGATGAAGATTTTGTTGATTTAAAAGAGGAGACTAATCTGGCACTTACATCAGAACAATGTGTTCCAAAACCCATTGAGGAACATGATTTGGGTGATAGCCAGGTAACCCCAGTTGTACAGCAGTGCACTGCTTCTTCAAAAGAACCTGTTTCAATAGAAGTAGTACCTGAAATTGTTGAAGGATCAATTGTTGAAGGATCAGTGGAAACAGAACAGCAGGATTGCTTGCCAGAAATCAGCGGTCCTGAAATAAACACAGCTCAGTCAACTTCAGACACTGAGAATAATATTGATGACAAAAATACTAATCAACCCCAAACCAAGACAGTTGTAGATAGCACACAACCACAGACTTCAGAAGCAATAATTGCTTCAGATAAGAAAATTGCCAGACTTGATGTTTCCAGCATTGCATCAGATACCGAAAGATTAGAATTAAAACCCCATGCAAATCCAGAAGTAAATCATCCTCCTAGAGCCATTTCTGAGGTAAGTTTTTCACTACTATCTACTTAAGTAAGTTAAAAATATTTACCAGATAGCATGATTGTGTGAATGTGTGTGTGTATGCGAGAATGTCTGTCTACTTAGCTAACTTTTTATGGCAGTTATAATTATGAATGCTAACAGATTTGTAAAGTGACCTAGATAGATTAGATGTTTTAACTGGAAATATTATAAGGTTGAGATTAAAATGTCACATAATTTTCTGTATTAAAATGTTTTAATAATTTAAAAATAGAATGCATGCAAGATTTGCATCACTTATGCATTATTCCTAATTAAAGTGATGTTCCTAAGTGCTTCCCTCCTGCAGAAATACCTTCCAATGGATAATCATCAAGTTACATCACACTTCCTCAAAGGAGGAAAATCACAGGCAGCAGCAATATATGCACCCTATGTGGTAAGGTCTAGCTGCTGCTTATTCTTACCTTGGCTGGCAGACATGGTGGCATAGTTGCTAAGTAGTATATAGAATTTATATGACTGCTTAAGCATAGTCCTCAAATAATCATGATTTTAAAAATTAGTATTGACTATATCATACCTGTAGAGTATGAACAGCTTTTCCTGGAATTAGATATCTGCTAAGGCTCAGATGAAATTTTCAGTGTGATCTTCAGCTTGACTTATCTCTCTCGGTATATATTGTTTACAAAGACATCTAGGCAGTATGATTCATCAGATCAAAATGTAGCAACTCCTGCAGATGGGCAGAGGAAGGATTCTAGATCTACCATGTTCCGTATCCCTGAATTCCGATGGTCTCAAATGCATCAGCGCTTGCTTACAGATCTTCTCTTTTCTATAGAAACAGATGTACAAATGTGGAGAAGGTAATGTCTACGAAATCTTAGGCAGTTTACATAGTATAAGCAAAATCTGTAAAACTGTATCTTAATTAGATAAAAAGAGTTGAATTATATTTTTAAATGGATGAATTGTAATATATAACTGAGTTCTCAAAGTTGAATTGGAGCCTTTCGTGACCAAGTTGCATTAGCATCTTCTGAAATGCTACACATGCCGAATCTTTTTTTTAAAGTGTCCCTTGATTGAATAATGTTTTCATATAATTCAGGGATCGTTCAGGATCAAGAATCGCATTGCATTAAAAATATACTCTTTCTATATGTTTTTCCCTTGTGATTTTATTTTATTTGAACAGGAAAATAATGCTTATTCAAAACTCAATTCTGTAAGCTGTTTTTTCCTTTCAAACTTGTTCTAGTTTACTGAAACACTATGATTGCTTTTTTAAAATGAGGTTCAGCAACATCCAGAATTACTGAAAAGAAGTTGCACAAGACGTTCCCTTGAGCAGTAGGATGTTATTTAAAAAACAGAATCAAATAGTAGAAAATGTTCTGTGAGAGATTAGATATGAATAGAAAGGACTATTGTCTAACTGAAGTTACCCTACTTATCATATCTATGGAGTTTCTCAGTCATCCAGGTCATGGTTGTCCCAAAGGTGCTTTTTCAAAAGGCAACTGGACTTTGTTTTTCCTTGAAGTTGTTTCACTTCTCATCGAAGAAGCTTCTTCAGTTCTGAGTGAACTCTGAACACTCATAACCGAAAGAGCTTCTTGGATGAGAAATGAAACATCTTCAGGGAAAAACGAAGTCCAGTTGCCTTTTGAAAAAGCGCCTTTGGGATACCCAACTCATCAGTTTTAGTCTATTGATTGACCAAAATGAAAATGTATTAAATCACATGCAGTGAATACTTTGGTGAAAGCCCAAGAAATAGAAGGAATTTATTGCATTTATTTATTGTAACAGGAATTAAATTTCTTTATGCTTTCCATTTTTATTATTCTTTTTGCTTAGAAAGTAAAGTGTGCAATATCTTTATAAGTTTCTGGTTTCCTCTTAAGAGGAATGAGTTCAGATCCACTTTATTAATTTATTTTATCAAATTTAAACACCACCCATCTCACTGTCTTAAGTGACCCTCAAGGGAAATCTGATAATTTATTCAGTGTTTTTTGCAGGCATTAGATAATTGGGGTTCCTAATAATAAATATTCATCACATACTTAAACATAGTTTGTGGAGTTCTATGTTCTGGAGAAAATTAGAAGGATAAGGAGAGGGCATTTTCAAGTTAAGATGAAGATGCATTAGTAACTTAGAATGCTGATGTGTGATTCTTGGCTGCAGGAGAAATTTCTGGTTGATATAAGTAAATAATACTTCAATAAATAAGTACTTTGTAACACTGCAAGAGAAATTACATATATCCTGTATATTTTATTTTGGAGCAGTCATTCTACCAAAACTGTGATGGACTTCGTGAACAGCAGTGATAATGTCATCTTTGTACATAACACAATTCATCTTGTCTCTCAAGTGATGGACAATATGATTATGGCTTGTGGTGGCATATTACCTTTGCTTTCAGCTGCTACATCTGCTACGGTAAGAAATTCAGTTTCTAATACACAAGTGGTGCTTTGTGTCTTTGTGCATTGGATTATACTAAACTAAAATTATGCTCAAGTATGCTTGCTTAGGACTCTGCTGGGGGGGATTTGTTCTGTGAGCCAACACCAAAAAACTGAATTATGTGACATGGACTTCATTTTGCCTTTCTTTTCCTTGAGTAAAAAAGGATATATGAAAACATTCTCTCAGATCCAATCTAAGTCTATTAAAGATAAGATACTTGGAATCAGTCCGTTTCTTTCCCTTCCTGCCCAAATGTGCTCATGTTCTATAGTATCATCCAGGGGCATATGTAAGGAGAACAAAAGGGTAAGATGACAGCTGCAACCATGTGATTGAAGCACTGCCATTTATATATGTTTATGACATATCAGTTTATCATCTCTGCATATATCTTCTTCCAAGACCAGGAAACAATTTTTGAAGGTGATATCAGATTGGACTGGTAGCCTATTTTGTGATTTTGGCCCTTCTAATCTTTTTTGCTATTAAAATCTTATCATAAATGCGATTTTTGCTTTACTGATGAAGTCTACCATAGAATAAAATAATTTGGGACATTTCATAATTAGTTTAAGACAGGATTCACAAATTTTTTGAACCAGATTGTCCGTTAAGGAATAACATATGCATTTATTCATGCACCTTTACCCTCATATGTTATCCCTTTCCCTTATTCTCAAAAGTCCCGTAGGGACACCATGACTTTGATGCAGTTCCTTTGCCTATATATAACAGGGCACCATGACTGTCTGCTGAAAACAAGAATGCGTGATGTGCTGTCATAAATTTCCTTTCTAGGGAATAGGCAGGAATTACAGAGGGTTTTGGAAGTAACTGACATGGAACTTTTGTATCCAGAAAAGGGCTTAAAGGGAACAAGATTATCTCTGTGCTGCTGGCATGTTTCCTAATCATTTTTTCTTTCCCAAGAATGTGTCCATCACTGTTCACTAGATTACTAATTCTGGGAAATTACAATCACATTCTGACTTCTTATGTTTTTACAATTTTGCTGAAATATTTGTCCATTTTATTTCTATTTCAGATCTTTCTCTGTAGTAATTTAAAGTTTATTATGGTATCTAGGCAATCAAGGTTATTTAAAGTTATAATTGCTTCTTCATGGAACCAGTTTTGAAACAGTTCTCTTTTATATTATTTATAAATAATAGAAATTATTTATATTATTTGGTCTAGTGATTAAGGCACAAAGCTAGAACCAAGAGAGTATAGCATGAAAGCTGGCTGGGTGACTTTAGGCCAGTCATCTATTTCAGCCCACAAGGTCAGGCTCAGATAATAAGCCAATTGGTCAATTCCTTCAACACTCAGTTGATTGGGGGCGGGGAAGAACAAGAAGAAGCAGCAGAGCCTGCGTTTGCAGGAAAAACTTTTGGAAGAAAAAATATTATTTTGTATTATTTATTAGAACAACATACTGTATTTTTAGGGAATATTAAAATTATATAAAATAATAAATCACAGCAACTTTACAGAAAGCATCAATACAACAGAAAAAAGCTAGAGAACATTAAGGTAAACATTGAGAAAAGAGTTAATCATTAAAAGTTAATCATTAAGAAAATATTAAAATCCTTAATTGACATTTAACAGAATTGTATCAAATGAATATGAGCAAACATGTTACTGTTGAGCAACTTTCTTCAGTCATTATCCACTTGATTTCTTAAAATGGGAAAATAGAGATCATCCTGTTCCAACAGTAATTGGAACTAGTGTTTATTATTCATATTGTTATTAGTTCCTAGATTGTTGGACAATAAATTGAGACATTTCAACCATCAATTCCATTTGTACAGCTAGTCCTCATTTAGTGACCAGAATTGGGACCGGTAACTTAGTTCCTGAATGCCTTAGCCACTGTGAAAAATCATGACTGATTACAATTTTATTGCAGCTTCCCCTTTTCTCCAATGCCTCATCCTTTTGAATGCTTACCGTAGTGCTGGGATAACTAGGAAAAAGGGAATTAATGTTTGAGTTTATATTTATTGGAGAGGAAAGGATTACAAGAAAGTCAGGAAGCAAACAATGGGGAATATAATTGAAAGGAATATATTAGTGCCGGGTAGTGTAAAGCGTTCCTGATTAGAGCCTTTAGTAGCTTGGTACCCATGTTTCGTTATTGTAGCTTCAAATAGTTGCTGCCTGAGGCAGTTGCTAAGTGAGATCTACCTAATACACAACCATAGTACACATTAGACTATGGCAATTTAGGAAGGTATATAAAAATAAATCATTTTCCATTCTCCAGCATGAATTGGAAAGCATTGAGCCAACTCAAGGATTATCAGTGGAAGCTTCCATAGCATTCCTTCAAAGGTTAATTAGCCTTGTGGATGTATTGATCTTTGCAAGTTCCCTTGGATTTACTGAAATTGAGTCAGAGAAAAATATGTCATCTGGTGGAATTTTACGGCAATGTCTTCGACTTGGTAAGCAAATAGTTGTTAGCACTGAGATGTTTTTTATCCTAAATATTTTAAATATTTAAGTTATCTTAAATATATTCACAAAGAAAATTCCTATCAAAGTTATAATGCCCCTGTATCCATCTAGAGATCTAATGGCCATTTATATAAAAAAGGCTGATTGGAGAAAAGTTCTGCAGAGTGGAAAAGGAATTATTTCTTCCTTTCTAAAAGGAATTGGAAATTCTTTAATCTTATATGCAAAACATTCTAGAATAGCCAATCACAATGTTCTAGAGATGAGTCATGTATTTCTGCAAGTGGATGGTACAGAACCATGCAGTGTTCTAGATGCTTCATGACAATATTGTGTCTTTAACATCAGAAACTGCTTTCAGTCTGAAAATCCAGTGCAAAAATAGATGACTCACCTTTAGAATATTGTGGAGATAAATGGGGCATTTTGGAAATCAGATTGCAGCAACATTGAATGTTTGACACATTCCATTGTAATTAAAAAGTAGGAAAATGAAATATCACACAACTGAAAATTAATTCAATATCTCAATAGAAATATATATATATTAAAAAAAACCTTGATTCTCCTTTGGATTATAAGCAATCTCATTGTTATGAAATATATACCTTTATCTATAGGCTAGCTATGTTTACTTGCAGGTTGCACTGCTTGAAATTCAGCAGTCCCTAAAATGTATCCTTTCATTTTAGTCTGTGCGATAGCCGTCAGAAATTGTTTGGAGTGTCAGCAACAGCATATGTTAATGAAGCCTAGTGGAGAAAATGTTAAGCATCAGAAAACAATACAAAGCCTTATAGCCTCAGGAAGGACTGGAGCAAAGGCAAGTGGATTTTTTAAAATCAATACTGGCAAATGATGATTTTTTTCCCCCCTCTGTATCCAGATGAATACATTTATGTGACTTTTTTATATTAATGTAGGTATTAAAAACCAAGTATGGTTGTTTAATTACCCAGACATTTATTTTAAGTTGTATATACAATGTAATAATTCTACATATAAATGCTGTCACTTTTCAGGAAGAAAGATGTACTAAATGTAAGTCATAAATACTTTTAGTTTCTTTGCACAGTTTTATTTTATTACTAGACAACCATGATCTGTGGAGTCAAGGCTGCCCAGCACGGCATGAGTGCAAGGGGACTGGCAGAAAGTGTGGGGTTGGGGAGACTTCCCCGAGCAACTTGTGGCCTTCCCTGCAAGCTTCCCAGGAAGAAAGTAGCAAGTTCAAACCCAGTATCTGCCATCAGCCACAGTTACATAATTTCCCTGCAAGCTTCCCTGGCTTGGCTTGTGAGAATGTGTCAGGGAACTTTGTAAATAAGGATCATGTGTAGTCCTTTCAGATATATTTCCTTACCTAAAACAGAATGACCATGAGTGGACAAAAAATCATTGGCAACAGAAGCAACTTCTGACTTCCTTTTGACTTCCTCATTGAATTTCTTTATGGGAAGCTGGCATTGACCCTCAGATATCTTCCTTCC
>QLTV01003281.1:1330245-1340753 GCA_003457575.1 Thermophis baileyi | reverse complement strand
TTTCTTTCTTTCTTTCTTTCTTTTTTTCTTTTTTTCTTTCTTCCTCCCTTCTTCCCTCCCCTGAGGGAGTGAATGAGGGATTGTGTGAGTGGCTGAGAAGCTGCTACGGAATGTTGAAAATGAGGATCATGTGACCATGGCAGTGGCCGAGCTACTGAAGTAGTTTTAACTTCTTCAAATTTCATTTTCTCAGAAGTAATGGATCTTGGCATTCTGTAAGTTAGCCCATTTGAGGTACATTTGTTGACAAGGTTTTGCCCTATGATACATAATTTTGCCCAGCTAAAGATCACAGATATATGAGTAGTATACAGATTTCAAACTTTATATAAATATTTGAAAAACTACAATTTAATTGATTTTTCATCAGATATAGATATAGATAGATAGATCTTCACAATTAAATAATACATGCCCCTTTTTTCTTTTGAACAGAGTCCAGTTGATATTGTAACTGGAGGGATTTCTCCAATAAGAGATATTGACAGACTTCTACAGGATATGGATATTAATCGGCTCCGTGCAGTGGTATTCAGAGATATAGTGAGCAACTTTTCCTACTTAATTCCTTCTTTCATGTATAGTTGTTAAACTTATGCACCATCCAATGATACCAAAATTTAACAGTGTATGTACAAGAATTGTAAAATACTGTGGGAATAGCAAATCAGGAATTGAGATCATGTGAAAAGCTTAAGATCATATTAACAGTTGTTTCTGCAGGTGGATTCAATTTTGTGAATATTTTTTTTTAATTGGAATGTATTAAAAACCAGAAACTGTGTTCCTACAATAGTTGAACCATCAGGACAACCCAAGTTCTTTCTATTTAAAAAGTAGGACTGGACTGAGTCCAAATATTTTTTAGTACATCACCAATACATGTCAATAGAATGCCAATAGAATATTTCCCAATTCTGAAGCTGTAGATGTTTTACTTCACTCAAATATAAAACTGGAATAATATATCAATTGCCTAGATTAGAACGTTTCTACGTGAGAGGAAGTCTCTGTGTAACAGAACATTCAAAATTATAAAACGAAATGTTCTGCTATTTTATCAACATATGCGATTAGCAAAGATCAGGATTTAGTCCAGCATTAAATGAGCAAAAAGGGAGAGTTCTAAACATGCTTCTGCAAATTTTAAATGAATTCTGAATTCCACTGCTACTCCTGGATAAAGAGTCGTTGCTTATGTACTCATCATAAGACATTGTGGGGAGCTCTTTGAAACAGTTGTGGTAAAGCTGTTTTATTGAGCAACAGACTTGAAGGGATACTTTGCTTCCCAAAGAATCACTCCATGTGATTCACACAGCCCTAATAAATAAATCCATGTAGATATTTTTGTTGTAATTTCCTTGAGGAAATTATTTTGTGATAGTAATGTGTAATTCAGGTCTTAGTGTAGGACAATAAAGTAATGTTTATTTGTTTTTGTTTTTTTAGGAGGACAGTAAACAGGCACAGTTCTTGGCTTTGGCTGTAGTGTATTTTATCTCTGTACTCATGGTATCAAAATACAGAGATATTTTGGAACCTCAAGATGAACGGAGGCAATTTCAACCTTCTCAGTCACCCAAAATAGGTTAGTATTGTAGGCACCTGGAAATATACTTCATTGATTAGAGTAGGATATCCATAAAATTATAAATTTCAGCAACTTGAAGACGTGTTTTCAATTGCTAGAATTTTTAGTATTTGCCATGCTTACTGGAGAATTCAGATGGGGAGTTGAAATCCACACAACATTGCTGATGTTGGGGAATAGTCTTAAAATCATTAGCAGGCCATACAGATCAGTTTGCAAACTACTATTCAGTAAATATATTCATACATTGTACGTTTGATAGATATATAGGACTGTTCTATTCATTTATATAATTTGGGGGCATAATGGTGAATATTTTTATTTTTAGATTAGGTTCTATTCAGAATAATCTTTTTTAACATTCTGAATAATTCATTGATCTCTGATACTGGTTTTGATTATGAAAAATGTTATTAATAACATACTTTCATATGTGTACTTTAAAAATATGAATTGAAAGATTACTTTTAATCTGCGACTTGAAAATTGATGTTAAAAACTTCTGATTATTACTTCTAAATATGGAGTTAGTTTATTAGCCCTCAGAGAACCTTGGAACTGATCATCCATTTCTGCTTACTGTCCGGAACATTATTTTTTAATATTTCATTGGTTTAATGCAAGTTTAATAGATAAAAAATATATTAGTAGTAAACACAAAATAGGATCAATGTCCTTCAGAAATTAACTGGATGATACCTTATGTTCATACATGGATATAAATTACAGATTAGATTACAGATTAACAGAGTTGGAAGGGACCTTGTAGGTCATCTAGTCCAACCCCCCGCCCAAAAAAAGTGTATAATCACACTTTAAGAAATGCAGTCTAAGTCCAAGTGCAACAATGTGTTTAGCTGAAGGATAAATTGATCATGTCAAGTAGATAAATAGATTGGAATAGACAAATTTGTGTATTGATTTATTAGTAAGTAAAGAATCCTGCTATTTTTGCTTGTAAGTAAAGAGTCCTGCTGTTTTTGCTTGTATGATTTGTATGACTGGAAAATTCAAAGTTGCGAAGTTCCAGATAATTACTAGATGGTAGGAAAGAGATATAGAAGCCATCGACATACTTCCCAAATTGGATGATTCTGCTGGAAATTAACTTTCTAAGAATAGCAAGATTGGATGGAATCTGGAACCAGTTATAGCAGACCCTGATATTCTGTACATTATAGTTTTAATTGTTTTCTAGATTCACTGTGTTCTTTTTGACAAGTTGTAGATTGTCTACCTAACCAGTTCCTTTTCAGCCCTAATATCTGATAACTGAGTAAGTAAAGAGACCTCGTAAGTATTGTATTTTAATTGCTCAAGCATAGAACCTAGTTGGAATTCTTAGTTACAGTAACCTCTAGTATTGTCCATATAATGAATTAAGAACAGAAAACTTTAAGAACAGATATTTGTTGTAATTTTTGTTAAGACAGCAGTTGTTTATAAAATAATCTCATCACTTTGAAGGTAATTCTGATATTTTATACTATATCTTATATATCTCTCAAGTTAAGGAAGAACAATCTGAAGCTATTACCACTTTAAGTCAGGAACCTGCCGCGCAGTCAGAAAGTATGACGTCTCCACAAAGAAGGGATTCTGGAATTCAGGAGGAAGCATATTCTGGATCAGGACACAATTCTGAGATGGTTACTGAACCAGAAAAACAGAGTATAAGTACAGGTCCAGATGCAATCAGTGAAATATTATGTACCCTTTCTTCAGAAGTTAATAAATCTCAAGAAAATAAAAATGAAGTACATAATGAGGTTGATGGTAAAACTGCATCCTCTGTACAAACTGCAAAAAACGTCAATGTGAAAGACATCCTAAGAAGTTTGGTCAGTGCTCCTGCAGATGGGGCCATGGTGGACCCTACTGTTCTTCCACCTGTTTTTCTTGGAGTCCTTGGTGATGGTGCCACTGCACAACCAATACAATTTCAATCTTTTGACAGGTAAGGATGGTTAAACCTTGACCTATATAAAATGACGTATAAAATAACTTTTTTTAAAAAAATTAAATATTTTTCCTGAAATGTGCATAATATATTTTATATTATATATAAAATATATATTATAAAATATATTTTATAAATCTAAAAGTATAGTATAGGCAGTCCTCGACTTATGACTGAAATTGAGCCCAAAACGTTTGTTGCTAAGTGAGACAGTTGTTAAGGGAATTTTGTCCCATTTTATGATCGATCTTGCCACAGTTCTTAAGTGAATCACTGCAGTTGTTAATTAGTAACACGGCTGTTAAGTGAATCTGGCTTCCCCATTGACTTTGCTTGTCAGAAGATCACAAAATGTGATCAAATGACCCCAGGACATTGCAACCGTCATAAATATGAACCAGTTGCCAAGTGTCTGAATTTTGATAATCTAACCTGGAGATGCTGCAACAGTCATAGGTGTGAAAAACTGTCATAAGTCACTTTTTCAGTATTGTAACTCTGAACACTTACTAAATGAATGTTTACAAAATGAGGACTACCTGTAATGTAAAGGTAAAGCACATACAAATGTTAATTATTTTCAATATGTGCTACATAGTGAAGACTATTTAAAAAATAATTTTGGAATCCAAATCACCAAGATATACTTAAGAAATATTGACTACTTTTAAGTAAAGCAATCATAGAATAACATAGTAAAAACCTTTTAGATTGAGATTTCATATTGAGGTATTGAATGCAAATAATTTAGACATGGTGGCAAAAAACTAGCTAAAATAAAAGTTAAAAACATCAACAAGCTTTTGCAGATGGTAGAAAGGAAAGTCAGCATTAGTTCAGGGTTTTTCAGGATTGCTTTGTGCTGTTTTGAAGACTTCTTGCATTACAGGGAACAAATTCAGAAGCATAAGCATAAATTTGTATTGTTGCAATTTTAAGGAGATCGAATAATGACATAAAAGATAGTATAGTTTTTTATGCCAGACTGCAGAGTATAATATATTGATTCTGATGCTTCATTGCAAGGCATGTGATTTACTTCTAAAACTTTATTAGAATAAAAGGACACTGACAGTGTAGTTTGAAACATATATAGTTACTAGGGAAGAACTGTAAAAATAGGAATTTCATGAGAAGGTATATGCATCTCTGGGTCATAATTTACTTTATAATGAGTAGGTATACTAGTAAAGTGAATTTTAATGACATGTATTGCTGTACCAAGCACACACATCATTCTATTCCATGTTCAATGTATATTTGTAGTTAGCATCTAGGATTAATTCTTTGATAATATAATTTAATTGACAATTAACAATTAATTAAATTAACCTCTTTGTCACATGCATTCTATACTTTGCATTAATCAATTAATGGAATAACATTAGTGAGATGTGCGGCATATAAATTTAATAAATACATAAATAAAATAAAAATTAGTTACTATCATATTGTCTCGTAGACTAAATAGTGTACAGTGAATGAACTTAGTGTTTGTGAAAGGAAAAATAACCATAAAACAAGTGAAAATCTTTCCATGACTAAAGTTGTTTTTTTAATGCTCGATTGTTCAATTTTATTCATTCAAGTTAAAATAAACCACCTTCATGTTTCATTAAAATAAACTATATTCTTGGCTTTATACAGGTGTATGACTTTGCTTACTGAGCTTCTAAATTTCCAGTTATTATGCAGATTGAAGAAAGTGATCAAAATTAATTTGAATACAAAATATAATGTTGCTGCATTAAAGAGGCAAAAACTAAAACCAGCGTTTTGTAAAATTGATTTTCTTATAAGATTTTAACATGTGGTGGAACCTCGTCTCATTGTCTACTCCCATTTTTTCCATCCAGTTTGTGTGTGTGTGTGTGTGTGTGTGTGTGTGTGTGTGTGCATGTGCGCCTGTGCTACAGTTTTAGGTTGATTGTAGGTAGAATGGGTTATGACCTGTTGTTCAGGAAACGAGCTGGTTTTATCTCCAGGGACATCACAATACTAACGTTACAGTTGGAAACTTGGAGCACGCTGGCTTCAGGATGCTCTGAGGAACTTAGTGTGTCTGGTTTATATTTAATGTATTGTATAGTGTGGAACACAGGGCTTTGTGAATTAATTTTTGGGGTTGGGGGAAGAAGAAATCTTGTTAATTTTCTTTTTCCTATGTAGCAGTTATATAGAAAAATATCTCTGGGAATTTCAAAGCATCTCTCTGATCCTACATTTATCTCAGGAATGTTGTGTCAGAAATCAAAACTCTCCTCATATTTTAAGGATTATCAACTTTTCAGCTATAGCTGGAGAATATACAGTAACAGCTACGTGAGTGAGACCTAGCTGAAAGGCTGGCAGGTTGTGGATTTTTGCAAAGAAGATGATGTGTGCTTATTCCCATACCCAAAACTACTCTTTTATCTTACATGGAGATCCAATCTGGTGATTAGTGGGTGCCAGGGATCTATCTTGATAAAAGTTCAAGGCCTGGTCTGGTTTTTTCATTAAGGAAGTAGAGACAGTGAATTGACAGACTATTTGCAGTATTTATTTTCTATAGACTTCCAGGGGCAAAAATACTATTTTATTTCATTTTTTTTAACAGTAGAAATGTTGGAAATTATCTAAAGTCCTGCTGAATAAAATAAATTAAGCAAAATCATCTATGGTATAATTATTAAAAGTACTGAAATATGATCTTACATTTTTCAGTTCTTTAAAAAGAAGAATAGTAGAAATAGTTGTTCTTTGCAGTGAAAATTAGATTTGAAGGCAAACTTTTTCCTATTTTTAAGGTATTTCAGAGTTTTTGCAATGTTTTTATGTTAGCATGTTTATATATTTATCCTAACATATAAGCTCATTAGTCTCTGTCAAATATGCAAATTAACTGAATTATGAGAATGTACTTTTATTACTTCAATAGTCATCAGTTTTGAAGAAACAGGTGAAATAAATAATGGAAGTGTTGTGGACATTTTAATTATTGGTTTAAAAGTGGGCACTTGGCAGCCTGAGGGTGAAGGTTTGGAGAACGAACCTTCACCCTCATCCTACACCCAAGCTACAGATATTCGTCACTTGGCAGTCTGCCCACACTTATGGCCATAGCGGTGCTTCAAACTCCCTCATCTGCCTATCTCCCCACCCACCAAGCCTTTTTGGCTTTCTGTTGGCCTGCACTCCACAATCCCAGGTGACCTTCACCCTCTTCTTGCTCCCATTGCTGATGAAGCATGTTCGGCCGGGATGTTGGACCAGGTTGGGCTAGGCTTCAGCTGTGAAAAAAAAAAGCCAAAAGAATTTCCAAAGCCACAGGACTTAAAAGCCACTTTGGTTTTTGTTTTAATAATGGGTTCATATCTGTTATTAATGAACAACTACCTGACTTGGGATGCTAAGTAGAGCTTGCAGGGTTCCCACATATTCCTACACTCAGATGGATACATGTATCTCTTAAAGACATAATCCAACAAATTCACTTCTTTTCATTCATACATCTACCAATGCATACACTTTCTATACAGTAGTGGGTTTCACTTACCTTTGCTACCGGTTCGGGAATGGGAGCGCGTGGGCACAACGCTTCTGTGCATGCGCAGAGCATTTTTGATGACGTCTAGGTGGGTGGGCGGAGCCTCCCGCCGCCGCCGCTACCAGTTCGCCTGAACCGGTGCAAACCGGTAGCAACCCACCACTGTTTCTATAGGATGAAAAAAGGAAACATTTTTCTTTCATTGAATGACAGTAACACTACTTCATCCTTGCTACAAATTAATGATTCAGGATCCATGGCAAAGTACTATGATCGTGATGGCGAACCTATGGCATGCGTGCCACAGGTGGCACGCAGAGCCATATCTGAGGGCACGCGAGGCATTGCCCTATGTCAGCTCCAGAGGGCGGGGGAGGCCGTTTTTGCTGTCTCCAGGCTTCAGGAAAGCCTCCGGAGCCTGTGGATGGTGAAAAATGGACCCAACGGGCCTACTGGAAGTTCAGGAAAAAAAAAACAGCCCAACGAGCCTACCAGACGTTTGTTTCTGAACTTCCGGTAGGCCAGTTGGGCCGTTTTTCACCTTCCCCAGGCTTCAGGAGGCTTTCCTGAAGCCTGGGGAGGGCGAAAAACGGCCCAACGGGCCTACCAGGAGTCCGGAGGTGTCAGTGAGGTCTGCACACATGCGTGGGGAGCAGTGTGGGGGGGGTTGTGCGTGCATGCGCAGGGGGAGGGCATTGCATTATGGGTGGGCACACGCGCTATCGCACGCACGCGCACCCTTTTGGCACCCAAGCAAAAAAAGGTTCACCATCACTGTACTATGATAATTGCCAGTCACACACTCACAATATCTTAACTTTTAACTTTTGATATGGCATAGCAAAGATACTGTATTTTTTTCTATGTAGCAAAATGATGTAGCAAAAGAAATTCTGTACTTTTTTCTGGCCATTATTAAGTATTATCCCTGACCATTCAAAATTAAAATATTAATCATAATAAACTTAACATACATCTAAATTTTATAGTCTTTAATCTTAAATTGTTTTTAAAGTGAAAATCAAAGCTCATATTCTGATAATATGAATTTATAACCTAATAAGTTTTTGTGCAAATTTATGTGCATGTGAAAAATATCTACAGTTATGGCTTAATTCCTTGGTTTAGGACTCAGGTGGCTTTTGCTTCCATATTTTAATGTATAGTTAACATTAGCAGTCACCCTTGTAATAATTTGATGCACACTATAACATCCATAATGAATACCTATTCATTCATAGTATTCAGAATGTCTAATCAAGCCTGGTTTAGTTACAGTAATCAGTGGAACTTAAAATGGGAAGAAATAAAGGTATCTTTTTAATAAATTTATAAGCTGCTAGAAAATTTCTACATTATATATCTGAGTTTGGAGTCAGTGTTAATGTGTTTTATTTACAAACAGCATATTTTTAATGCTATTAAGGGAATACTTTCTACCACTACTTAACAGTACTGTCAACAGAATAAATTGATTAAATAAATGGAATGTTGAAGACTTTTGGCTTATAGTTAACACCAGGTAATTAAAAAGAAGCACTGCTTTGGGAGTCCATAAGATATATCAACTGTATTCTTTAGCTCATTAACAGGGGTATTGCATGTTTATGGAGCTAACTTGCAATTAAAAGTGTCTTTTACGTATGGTTAACTGGATATTTTAGATGTTTGGAATAAAATATTACTATTTAATTGAAACTGGTTTGCTGCAATTATTCTTTCTAATATAAATGATGTCTGAAACATGGACTATATTCAGTTTTGAATATTTCTGAGTATTTAGGTTAGAACACTAATTTCATAGGTCATTTCTATAGCAACTTATTTATAAAGTTAAAAACATATATTGGTCCAGTTTATTTTAATTTTGAACTTCTGTTTAGTAGTCTTCAATTTATTTAAACTCTTGGGCAAATGTCTACTTTGTTTTAAGCATATTGATTCTAGTGATGACTAGTTTGCCTAAAACTACTTTTGTGTAGTTTTCATTAGAAATAATGTAAAGTGTTGATATAAAAGGGTAAAATCAGAATGTGTTTCAGAGTATCTTTAAAAATTAGCAGATTTTTAATAACAATTTGGTATCCTTAGAACATATAATAAAATTTTGGCAATTCTGAGAAAAGAGAAGTAATATATGAATTTCAAACTTGACTACTTTGCATAAGTCTGAGTTTGTTATATATTTTAAATATATATTTGGCCATTCTCAAGCATTTAAAATATAGTTTGTAACATACATCTTTTCTGTCATAGGAGTGTGGTTGTGGCACCAAAGAAGTCAGTGAGTTCATCTGCAGCTACAATTAACGTGCCTACAAATGCTGTTAGTGTGGTTTCTTCTTTGGATTCTTCCCAAGCTCCAGATGTAATTGGAGGCTCTCCAAGTAAGTGAGAGAACAGAGATGAGTTGTGCAAAATAAAATAACACAACAATATGATATATATTTGTAATTCAGCTACTGAGACATCATATACCACCCAACTGAAATTGCAAAGTTGAGTTTCCTTGGCTAAGAAATACTCAAAAGAATCTTAAGTACTGATCTTTTATCTTTTTTAACATTTTTTTTTATTTATTATAAATTTGGCTCTTAGAATACTTTTACGTAAGTATTATGTCCCCAATTTCAGTGCTGATGTTACTGCAAAGATTGTTATATGGACTGTAATAAGATGGAGAACTCTGAGCCTATCGCTCTTCTCCATATAAATAGCTTTTAATACTACACGTAAAGTGAGAATAGGCATTGGTATTCATTTGTGGTCCTGGATCTTCCTTAAACATGTAATATGCAAATATTCTGCCTTGGATTATAACATTCTCCCTTCTAGTAGAATATTTTATAAAAGAAATGTAAAAATGTCGGTAGTTACTTGTGGTTGCTTTTTCCTTCATACAATTGTGTCTGATTCTCAGAGACTGCTTGGACAAGACCCTGCAGTTTTCTTGGCAAGGTTTTTCAGAAATAGTTTACATTGCTTCCTTCCTAGGAATGAGAGAGTGATTGGGCCAAGGTCATCCAACTGGCTTCGTGCCTAAGGTGGAAGTAGTATTCACGGTCTCCCGTTTCTAGATTGATTCCTTAACCTCTGAAGCAAACTAGCTCTGATTACTTGTTCATTGCCAATAAAATTACTTGATACTATAAACAAAGCTGAAATTGAAATTCATTTTATATATTTATATATTTATATGTTTATATGTTTATATGTTTATATGTTTACTTACTTACTTACTTACTTACTTACCTATTTATTTATTTATTTATTTATTTATTATATTTGTATGCCGCCCAACTCCCAAAGGACTCTGGGTGGCTTAACAACAGCAAATAAACATTAAAAACATCATAGAAAAGAAAACATTATAAAACATCATAAACAATTATAAAACATTAAAACAGTAAACATTAAAACAATTG
>QLTV01003281.1:1251342-1330239 GCA_003457575.1 Thermophis baileyi | reverse complement strand
TATATATATATATATATATATATATTGATGATTTAGTGGCTGCTGAAAGAAAATATTATGTTCTCTACCTTTTTATTTGTATGAAACCTTGGTTTGGAATGATTCTCTAGAGATTATTTTACCTGCCCATTGTTATCCTTATGCATCAATTAAATACCTTCATTCAATTATTGAGATGATATTAATGCAGATTTGAAATAGGAAGTAATCCTGCAGTGAGGCTGTTTAGGATAGTTCTCATAGTGGACAAGATTTATGTTTCAGTCCTAAAGAGAGCATCAGGTAAGTACTGTAAAGAAAATAAATTTGAGATACATAGTATTTAAATTTTGCAATAAGTGAATTAATTCACTCTTGTATTTTAAAATAGCAACAGATAACTTGAGATTTACTTTTTAAATCTTTTTTTCTATGTTAGGAAACAATATTTTTATGGAAAATATTTCTTTAGCCAACTACTGTACATATTCCTTTTAAAAAGAAATTCTTTGTTACTAAAGAAAGGAGAAATAAAATCTGTCTCATAGCTGTTACTTTGTCATTAAACTAGAAGTTAGGTGACACCTTTGTTTGCACATATACATTCAGACATGCAGGTGCTTTGGGAACAACCCCTTTTCTTAAGAGCAGTTTATTGCCAGAGACATTATTTGTTTAGACCCTTGGGGACCTTGAATAAACAATAAGCTTTCACTAGAAGGGTGCTAGACAGATGATCTATTTGCATTTCCTTTTATGTCCTTACATATGTCTGTAAAACTGTCAGTTTGAGGGAGCCAGTTTATCAGTGAAAGGATAAGAGAGATAAGCCACTTGGGTTCCACTTGTTTGAAGTAGCTACCACAGTTACTTGCATGTCTGCTTTAGAAGAAAACATGCTTCTGAAAGATCTCTCTTCCCTTAAATGAATAAAAGCCATTTTAAAATGAAAACTCAGCTGGAAGTACATTTAGTACATTTATCTAAATAAGATTTATATGATGTAGTGCGTTGGAAACACTTGCAGAGCAATGCCTAACTGGCATTTTTGTGCTTTCACAATCTTTAATCTAATATATTCTTTGAGACTACTATTTTTATCAGTGCTGAAGTTATAAGCCTTAAATGGTATTTTAATCTGTAGAACCACTTGGATGTTTTTACCCTAAAGGATACAGTCTGAAATCTAAATGTGTTAAGAAATTGGTTGGATTTTTTTAACACTGTCTCATATACTGTATATAGGAAATGTAAAATTTGAGGTTCAATTCAATGTGTGGCATTTTGTATATATTTAGCTTTAGGTTTTATCTTATTCATATTAAGTTGCACAGTTGTTTTAAACCTATCAACTGACCAAGTAATTTTTTAAACATGCACAATGTACATTTTTTTTTCTGACTACTTAATTAAGTTTGGAGTGGAACTGCTATATGGAATTGCTTCTCCTTTCTAAGGCAGGCATTAGCCTGAACAGATGTGCTGCACTGCTATTTACATTCTACTGATTCTAGCAGTATGGAAAATGTGATTTGAAGTAGCTTGTGCTGCAATAAAACTTCATTTTATCTGGGCACCAAGCCAAGTTTTTCATCATAAACCAAGCTCTTCAGTTAGTTAGTGGTAACCAAAAACTCTGTTGCTGACTCTGAATGTCCAACATCAGGAGCTGATATCTCAAATAACTTAATATTGTCCTGTTAGATTTATAACTTGCCACATCCCAAAGGATCAGAGTTAGTAGCAACTTAAAAGGAAGAACATTTATTATAACAGATTTTTAGCTTGCGTGCTTTCTTTTTTTTTGGCTCCTGATCTTTGTGATAGTTGTAAGTTTATTTTTTTTAAATATAAATATTATGGAAAAAGTGATAATTTTTACACATTCACTCACACACACACACACACACACACACACACACACACACACAAATATATACAAAATACATGCAATACTGCTGTATCTTGCTTTCTCTCATTTTTATCATAAATTCTGTATTACAATTGCAAATTTCTTATGATGCAAGATACCTTAAGTAACAATATACCATAGAAGTTTCCATGCAGATATTCATTTTTTAAATAATTAAAAAAAACAAATACAGAAGTTAAGGAAAAAATATGGAAAATGCGTAATAAATCCAAAGTTCTTATATTTTGAGATATTCAAAATTTTTGGAACACAATTTAATATCATATCTTTACTTTTTCAAGATTCTATTAATGTAACCTTACAATAAAATATAATTAGTACACATGAGCATGTTTCCTGTGTGGACAACCTTGCAAGACTGACACTGTCTTGCAAGTCTGAAAATGCATTTCTCCCAGTCACCTTTATAGCCCTAGGGAGGGTCCATTTTGACATGTTTGTCACTTCCACATTCCATCTCCCATTCCTATTCCCATTACCAGGAAACGTATCAGGACCTGGGATTTTATGTAATTTTATTGATCTAATGGTATGCATTATTTCTTGCAGAGATAATGTTTCAGCTAAATACATTTTTGATCCTGAATGACATGAAGGTTTATTTTAATTAAAAAAAATCTTTATTTGTTCATTTATTTTTTTGAGAAGGAGTAGAGAAGGTGGTTGTGCAATAGCTTTAGAGAACCTTAGAGGAAGTGAATTATCTGGATGTTTTTCAGTCTGGTTTCAGACCCAGATATGGGATAGAAATAGTATTGGTCACATTTTTGAATGACCTCTGGCATTGGCAGGATGGTGATCCTCACCCATGTCTCCCATCCTCTTGGTTTTTAGCTTCGGTTTAATTTTCATAATTTTAATTGATTTGTGTTACATTTTTCAGAAATTAAACTTTGTATGCACTCTTCTGTGTTACCTGTTGAAGAAGAAAACAAAAAGTGAGAAAGAAATTGAGACTTTAGGACTTGTATCTGTATCTCAGTCACAGTTGTTCATTTGTTAAAAACAGAAAGCATCTAAAATTACTTATATTCCACTTTCTATGAGGGAGTATTCAAAAAAATAAGGGAAAAAATCTCCAGAATGTAGGGAAGAATTGATATTGTATTGATATTTCTCAAGCATGAGAAAATTGACAAATTGAATATTTTTTAATAGCCAGAATTGATGTGAATTTGTGTTTTGAGCTTTTGATTTAATAATCCACTATTATTGGTATTCATTGTGTCTGTTTTCCTGTAGAAAGAGAACATATAACAGATACAGTATGTTTATGTTACGGTAGTTCTCTGAAAATACCAGTTTTATAAATGGGTCTGAGTTGGATTTAATTCTTTCTTCAAATGTTAGCTAATGTGTTCATTGTGTAGCTCATTTTTTTTAAAGTATTTATTCCAGTTAGAAATGTTATATAATAAAAATAATTTGTAAATAGATAACAAATTAATCAGAACTAGCTGGGTTAATAAATGTTAAATGTTAATAATTAAATACTGGAGACAAACTAAAATATTAAATATCTTAATCTAAAATTACTTATATTCTAATCTGTTACAATAATAAAATACAGAATACTACATTCTAAAGAGACTACTCATATTAATACAATGCTAGATGTTACAAAATTTAAATATATGTGCTAAAATATTATCAAAGATCTAAGCTAAATACTAAATCTCTACTTTATTATGAAACTGAGAGATTAATGTGTGGAATGATGAATTCTAAACAGGTTTTGCATAAGTCTAAAATACAAAATACTAAGATATTATACAAAACCATTAAATGTTAAAAATAGTAATTCATTAACAGAAGGATAGTAATCATAGCAATTATATAGAAAATGTATTCCAGATGGTTTTCTTTCTAAAAATGCTGGGTAGTTTCAGTGTTAATTTCTCAAATTGTAAATTGAGTTAGTGAAATTAACTATTTTGAATAAAGGAATATCTGAAATATTACACCTGGTTTCAATCATCTTAGAATGGCATTTTATTGGTTAAGAAACATAACTATCAATATGAGCCCTCTGATATATTCTGATAGTGGAATAGAAACATGAGAGACCTTCTGTATCTATATCTATATATAAAAGCCAAATACCACTCATGCATCTTCACAAAATCTCCAGAACTGTAAAGCCTACAAACTTGAAACTTGGCACGTATGTTCCTCTTGGCTTCTAGGTGCTCGCTAAGAAAGGATTTTTCGAAATGACCATCAGATCATTATTATTTCTTATACAGTATTATATTAACATGCTCTGATGCTAAGGAGTTAGACGTTCTACTCCCCCTCCCCACCTGAAAAGAACTCTGTTCCAACTGCCAGTTGCCTTATATTAAAACGCTCTGATGCTACCCCTTCGCTAAACCGGGCATGGGAGTGGCCAGCACATGACTCATCCGGCCTGTGGGCTGGCAGTTTAGACATTCTACTCCCCCTCCCCATCTGAAAAGAACTCTGTTCCAACTGCCAGTTGCCTTATATTAACACGCTCTAATGCTAAGGAGTTACACATTCTGCATAAAGTTTCAAGCTTTAAGTGTCAATGTATCAAGCCCGATCGTAACTACTCATTAATTTTCAAGCTTTAACTGTCAATTTATCAAGCCCGATCACATAGTTTCGTAGCGAAGCACGGGTATCCAGCTACTAGTAGTTCATAAAAAAACTTTTTATATTCTGTATATATCTATTATTCAAGAATGGGGATACTCTGTAGTTCCAGGGCTTGATAGAATTGCACAATTGTATTTTAAGCTATAGCAGCTTTTCATCATCTCTATATCATACCATCTTTTAATAACCAGATTTTGGCAAGTGTGAACACTGTTTCTTACAAGTGGGCAAGTTTTAAAGAGTAGAGACACACTGTTAATATAGAGCATACATATCTTAATCAAAGTAGGGGAAGAAAAACAACAGAGCTTTTTGTTCTTTTTATTCTTTCTTTTCCCAGTCTGAAAACGTTAAAGACAAGTTTTAATTGATGCTCTTTGGTAATGGATAACTTTGGTAATCATGAGTTTCCCAAAAGCAATACAGGGAATAATTTGAATGTTATTCAGGTATTTAAGGGCTTGAGCTTTCTTTTTCCAAGATTCCAAGAACAATATGAATATAGTATGCTGCTGATGACAAAGTAGAGTGCTAGTCGGTATCTGCTGAATTATATGTGAATTACTCTGTACACTTACAAATTGATATCCCTGCTTTGAATTCAGAACTATTGTGTCACAAATCAACTAGTATTATAAAGCTATAGAAGTAGAATAAATCGCATAAAAATTAGAAGTGTGAAAAGAAATATAACCTTTAATATGTCCCACATATAAATGTTTTGGCAGCTGGTAAATTTAAATACAAGTGTCCACTAGCTCTGTCTACTTCATATGAGAATAGAGGTAGGATTAATTTTTCAGTCAGTGACATTTTCAGTTAAAAAGTTCAAAGACAGTGGCCCTAGTAAAGATCTTGGAGCCAAAGTGAACTGCTACCAGTCAAAGTAGAAAGTACTGAACTAGCATGGGTTTTGATTAAAGATAGTTTCGTATATTTACAGCTATTTGAACTCTTAAAAATCTCTTTGGCAGGCAATGGATCATCAGATTCAAGATTACCATCTGTTCCTACACTTTCTTCTGTGCCTGAGGGTTCTGCTTCAAACATGAGGTAACTTTTAAGTTTCTTCCAGCTGGCTATATCATATTCCAATTTATTTAAGTAATATGGAATTCACTCTACACTTCTGACTGGATTGTGCTCTTTCATTTGAGGCCTGTAGGAAGTTTTGGATTTCTATCACTGCTATTTCCGTTGAAATAGTAATTAAACTCTGTGTTTAGCCACTGGCTTGTTGACTTTTGTTGATGCATTTTGTACTTTTGCAGATTGTTTTCTCCTTAGAGAATTTTTGCTCCTTAAATTATGTTTTTCATTGAACTTGTACATCTCTTAGTATTTCAGAGAGGCTTGAGCATGCTTTGGAAAAAGCTGCCCCTCTTCTGAGGGAGATATTTGTGGACTTTGCTCCTTTTCTTTCACGTACCCTCTTGGGTAGTCATGGTCAAGAATTACTGATAGAAGGTACAAGTAAGTTTCCCTTTTTTATGCTTTTATAAGTTAAGAACTGTAATATTTTAAATAAATATTTGACATTGGAAGCTAATTTAAAATTATTCTTTATATTGAATAAATTATTGAAATAATATTAATAGCCGAGTATTGCCACCAAACTATTTAGTGTTTATTTTAGGATTACATTCAGCTCATATAATTAGAATTAAAAAGCCACAAGATGATTTAGTATACATGTGGGGGGACTGTACTTAGCTACACCGTCATATTCTATTCAATATTTATTATTATTTTGCATATTGCTTGGTCACTTTTCCTATTCATCTATCCTTTTTACCTATCCTTATAACCAACTACATTTTTTTCCTTTATTTTCCCTTAGAATATCATGCAGTTCCATGCAGGCATTTCTGAGTTAAGAATGTCCGATTTATGGACAACTTATATTTAACAATGGACTGCCTCTATTTAAAAACATCAGACAGAGTTCTCGTTCCTGAAGCCGAAAACTGCTGAAGCCATGCAGTGTTTTTTATGAAATGCTGAATCTGTGAATTTTTAATATACAGTCTGTTTTCAGTGATTCATAAAAACATTGTGTGGCTTCAGTAGTTCGTTGGCTTCGGTAAAGACAACACTGCTCACCATTTTTATTACTTTGTTTATTCATAACATATCTATCCTGCCCATCTCACCTGAGTGGCTCTGGGCGGTTTACAATACAACAAACAATTCACAATATAAAACATAAAGAACAAAGTTAAAGACATACATTAAAAAGTTGATAAAAATATTAAAAGTTAAAGAGTTAAAATGGCAGAAAAACATCTGCCACCCATGAAAAGAAGGACTAGGGGTGACATGATAGCAGTGTTCCAATATCTAAGGGGTTGCCACAAAGAAGAGGGAATCAACCTATTCTCCAAAGCACCTGAAGGCAGGACAAGAAGCAATGGATGGAAACTAATCACGGAGAGAAGCAACCTAGATCTAAGAAGAAATTTCCTGACAATTAGAACAATTAATCAGTGGAAAAACTTGCCTCCAGAAGTTGTGAAATCTCCAACACTGGAAGTTTTTAAGAAGAGATTGGACAACCATTTGTCTGAAATGGTATAGGATTTTCTGCTTGAGCAGGGGGTTGGACTAGAAGACCTCCAACCTCCCTTCCAACTCTTGTTATTCTGTTATTAGTACCCCCACAGTCACGTAGCCTTGTCCAACCCCCATGCCAGTTGGCAGAGTCAGGTTTTCACATTCTAGCTGAAGGCTAGAAGTGGGGGCTGCCTCCCCTCTGGTGGTGAAATGTTGCAAAGGCCAGGGGCAATGGCAGAGAAGGCTGTCTTCCAGGATCCAACCAGTAAGAATTCTTTAACCAACAGGATTCGCAACATACCCTCCCTTCCTGACTAGGTGGGAGGGGACAGTAATTAGTATGAGATAGTTCCGCAGGTAACTTCGTCCCATGCCATGAAGGGCTTTAAAGGTGATAACCAACATCTTGAATTGGAGCTGGAAGCAAACTGGCACTTAGTGCAGCACACATAGCAGAGATGTTATGTGTGCAACCCTAGGGCACCCAAAATATCTCACACTGCCACGTTCTGCACCAGTTACAACTTTGGATGCTCTTCCATGGATGCTGGATGCTGACTCTGTGAACTGCTTAGAGAGGGCTGTAAAGCACTATAAAGCGATATATAAGTCTAAGTGCTATTGCTATTCAAGGGTAGCCCCATCTAGAGCCCATTACAATAGTTCATATGGAGGATGACCAGGGTATGAGTGACTGAAAGAAGGGCTTCTTGATGCAGGAAAGTGGTGAAAAAGGTGAAGTTCAATAAAAGTCCTCTTAGCCACGACTGCCACTTTGGTTCTTACTTAGGCATCTACTTGGAACATTTGTATTGATTCAACTGTAAACTTTAATTTTTGTTGATCACTCTTTATTTGATATTACCTTGTCATTGTAATAAACATATAAATTATATTCTTCTCTTTCTGAAATAGCGAAGTGTCTTCCAGCATTTCATGACTTTTTTGCTATACTGTTAAACAGGATAATTTTATTGTTTGTTGAGCAACAAAATGTTAGGATAATATAAGAGTCATTGTAAAATATAATCATCTGGGTATATCAGGTTTAGAAACTTGGGTAGGTTTATTAAACTATTACATTATTACTTTTGATTATAAAAGGGTTGAAAGTAAGTACTGTTAAGTAATTTATAATATTGAAAGAATATAGACAACTATGTATAATTTCAGGAGAGTACATCAGATTGTGAGAGGGCAAGGCAGTTTTTAGAGAAACAATACAGGAAATGCATAGTAACCTTGAACATCTGAAACTGATTTACAGAAAGATTTAGCAAATAGAAGAACAGGCAGATGGTGGCCTTTTGTTGTGTACAATTCAAGTATTAGGAGGTACAAATGATTTATGGATCAGACAGTTGCATTTAAAAGGTTTGTTGCTCTACCTTTAGTGCCTTTTTCTTTCCTTTTCCCTCTTTACACCATTTTTTTTCCTTTTCTCTCCCCCTCCTCCTAGTTTTCTATTACTTTTTTGAATTTCTCTTTGTATTTTATATTTTGATAAACCAATAAAGTTTTTTTTAAAGGTTTGTTGCTCACAGATTTATCATATAATAATACTGTATATATTTTCATTCCTATTTGTTGCCCATTTTTCATTTAAATGTTCAGGTTGTATGAATTGTTTAGTAATATACAATATGTGAAGATAGATTTTCATGGGGGGTACAGCTATTGTGCTATTACTTTTCTAGAAATATGGGTGTTTCTTATTTCAGAGGAGAACATCTCAAGGCAATTGCAAATCTATTAAAAGTTTATAAAATGTTCTAAATGATAGAAACTAAAAGTGGTGATTAAAAAGTTCTGTTAAAAATTAGATTTTGGCACATTTTCAATTCTGGTTAGTAGAATTGTATTATCTTAGTGACATGCTTACAGACTTTTAGGAAATACACTGAAAAGAGAAAGCAGAGATTCTGCTTTCAGTATTAGTGTACTTGAAAAATGCCATTATAAAAGGTCATATAAACTGGGCAAGCTAAATGGTGAATTCAGGGAAATACTTTAGCATACATTACAAATTTATGATTTTTAAAGAGTTTGATAATTTATTATTATTAAGTGCATTATTAGCGGAATGATTCCTAAATTCAATGAATACATAAATAAAATGTTTATCACATACATATATTATGTTGTATCCAATAGTGTATAGAAACATTGAGTTTAAAATCTAATACTTCAGCTAGTCTATCTATTTTTGTAACATATTAAATGTGTGATATTATGGCTTAGTAGTTTTTTTCCAGTGTAATTAATTAAGCCCAAAGACAAACAGAATTAAAGTTGGCATGGTGAAACATTGATTACTGAAAAGAATGCCACCATTTTAGGGGGTTTAGGATAACATGTTTTCATATTATACTGGGGAAATAGCATGAAGTGTGAACTGATATTAATAACCAAATTAGTTTATAAATGTATAGGTTACTCTTGTGCTCTCCACCTCCTTAAGGTTTAGGTGAGGGTCAAGGGTCAAAGTACTAATAAGAGTGCTTGGGATGTCTGCTGCCATGAAACAAAATGGAAACTTGATTGATAGCTGGAGGGCTGAAGGGAGAGAACGCAATGGAGAAAGCAAAGGTCACAGAACCATTTCCCTTCTCTGCATATATAATGATCAATCCATTCCAAGGTGAAGAAATGTAATATTATAAATCAATATACTATATGCCATACTCAGTTTTATTAACTTGAAACCCTAATATTTATGTAATACCAATTAAATAGCTTCAGGTCATCATTTTATATTAAAATTATGCATTGCAGTAATGAAATTAGTGTATATATTTAAATATATATTCTACTGACATAAACAATTGGATAAAACAATGAATATGTGAGATTCCTTGTATTAAATGAGAATTATTATATAGCATAGTTATAGCATATAATATAGCATAGCATAATTATTATATAGCATATTATATAGCATTTGAGATTATCAAATCTCAAATAGAATGTTTATTATATAATAAAATTCCAATATTGTATATTAAATATATGAAGGTAAAGCCAATCAAAGTATGTAATTTCATTTCTTTTTTCCTTTAGGTCTTGTATGTATGAAATCTAGCAGTTCAGTTGTGGAATTGGTCATGCTGCTTTGTTCTCAGGTAGGTTTCAGCTGACTTTAAACAGCTAGTATTGCCAATAAAACAAGCAATCAAACTAGCAATTGAAAAACATTTAGTTTTAAAGCTTTTGAAATTGTATTTCAGATCATTGGTCTTGATATTCTGGATTTAGTTTTAACCTCAGCAACTTGAGATCTAATTTTTCCCAACTATTTGTCTCCAAACTCCTATTTTTGTCACAATTTCATGTCTTTTTCTTTCTGTTCAATTATCATAGCCTAAACAACATTATTGTGGCATTACTCAAACAAACCTGATTGCAAAAGAGAGACTCAGAATAAGTTTGGTGTCCATTATATTTTACATTACCAGCTCCAAGCCAATATCTGTGCTGCCTTGAAATAACAGAAGTTCTAGAATCTAGAAAAAAATAGAAAAGTTCACTAGTATATAAAACAATACATTAACAATATTATATTATCCAATGTGATTAAGATAGATACTGCCTTAAAATTTTGTGATTTATTATGTTTTATATTATTTTAATAAGAGGCATCTTTTTATCCAATAGTATATTTAACAAGGAAAATACAAAATTATGGACGTTAACATGTAATATAAAATAATATAGCTGCATTGAATTAATGGGATTTGATCTTTACCTTTTTAAAAAGGATTTAAAATACATGGGGCCTCATACTAATTGCTCTTGACATAGGTTCTATGAGAAATGTAAAATGCAACTATTAGTAATATGAATAACTTCATATTTTATACTATTGTAGAAGAGTGGTGTTGCAATTAATTGTGATTTATAAAAAATATAATCTAAAAAATTAGATACGTCAACAAATTATAATACATAGTAAATCAAATAGCAATAGTTTATTCATCTCCCTTTTTTCTTCATCATATGGAAAGTTTTTATCAAGCTTTTTTGTTTTGGCTTTTAAAAATCACATCTTTACTGATAGTAAATTCCCCTACTTAAAACTTTAAAATAGCTTTTTTTAATGGGAATGTTATTGGTCTAGAGGTCAAGGGTTTTGACCCATTTCAGAACCTTTGACCTTCATTTAAAGCCCTTATGGTTTACTTGCCTGACGAATAAGGATAATGCAAAATTAATGTTTTTTTTACATTGATTTATTTGTTTTAGTGCCTGTATTGCCAAATGTATTTAGTCTGTGCTGATAGACATTTCATGAATACAAATGAAAGAATCATAGAAGGTGTGAAAAATCAATAACTTGCATCGACAATAAAGTGCAATAAAAACAATTACTTTTGGAGATTACAGCTAATGGATTTTTACAATGAACTAGTGAAGAATAGTTTTGTTTCTAGTGAGTCTGTTATTCAGTAATGCACTCAAACATGTTAGGACTATTTGAATTGTTTCTAGAAATGCACATAAGCATCTGGGTACTATACAATTTTAGGTAGGTAGAGATAAATAGGTAGGTAGGTAGGTAGGTAGGTAGATTTCCAAGGCAGCATATTTTAAAATAATGATTTTTGAAAAGGAAGGAACTTTATTTGTTTAATACTTTGAAACAGTGATAAACATGTAAAAGTACTATTAACTGAGAAAATAGTTAAAACTTTATTGTTTAGCGCACACAATACAAAAACCTATCACATGCACTAATATAAAATATACATAACTATGAATACATATGAAAATTACTTGTATCAGAATTACTTCTATAGTTCTATGATTCAAAGTGGAATAAATGATATATTCTAATGTCTCTGTTTTTCATTCATATTATTTATGTCCTGTTATTGAATAGAATATGGTAATGAATTAATTGAGATGATGACAGTGAAATACGTTGTTTTTTATTAAATAGTTGAAAAAGAATACAGTAACTAGAAATGATATCCTGGTTGAAAAGAGTAGCTATAACACAAAAAACAATCCAAGAAATGAAACTGAAAGGATTTCAGAGGTATAAAGATTTAAACTTGGGTAATAATTACATATTTTTTCTCTGAATTTTTTCTAATTTAGAGTGGTTAGTATTGCAATCATAGAAATGATCTATTTTTTAAAGAGAAAAACTGTGTTACCATAGGAAGCCTGAGACATCAAAATTGAATTTCAGCCCGACATTTTACAAATACTATGAAGGGATGGGGTTGAGCTTGATTGATTTTTTCTTTTCAAATAAGATGGAAAATGAAGTGACCCTCTTGCTAAAATTTTAATTATTTTTTAAGAAGAGATGGAGAGGATAGAGGGGCCAAAGATCGAAAGATCAGGTCAGAAACTAGGTTTAATCACATAAATAATACAATACAGTTAAACATACGCATCTGTAAATGTGATTTTAAAATTTTATGGATTGGCAGACATAATGTCACATTAAAGCACTGCTATGATTAATTTCTATCATATATTATTATTAAAATTATTTTCTGTAATCATGCAGAAATTAAATTTTACAAATGCAAATTGTACACAAAAAGTATTTTAAAAGTAATACACTGATATTTTAAAAAGTAATTATATTAAAAAAAAACATTTATTGCAATGCAATAAAAATCCAGGCATTATTTTGCTGCTACTTATTTTCTAAATACTCTGAGTGCCTTAGCTCTTTTTTTCATAGTATACACAAAATGTCAAATTATTTGAAATACTATTGTTTATTCTCCCTGTCAACTTCATCAGATGTCCACATTTGTCTTAAAGACCTCAGGACATTTTTAATTGATACTGCATTCTGAGGCCAAGTACCAATGCTGTTTAACAGCATAAAGGGATTCTGCATTTAGTATTAACTGAAGAATGTCTTTGCTTACTTGACATTAATATCATTTTTTGAAAGAATCCATGTTACATTCAAGGCTATTTTATAAAAGCATTGGCTTGCTCATCCTAATTCAGTCTGACATATATTCCAATAACACTACCTCCCCTCTAGAGTTTAACGCTAAATTTATTGCTAAGCATCGTGAAGTGCATCATTTAAAAATGGTTTCAACCCAAAACATCTAATAAATAAATAATGTGTGTGGCTACTCAATAGTAGACATTCAAGACTAGAAATCATTCCATCGGATACTCAACAGTCCACTATCGTAGAGGGCTGTCAGATAAATCTTATAGTAGCTGCATTTATGTCCTGTAAATCACATGTTATTGTCTGAGCCTTCTGCCAGGTCATCTATTCTTTTCCCATTTATCAGAAATGCATACAGTACATTGAAGCTCAATGCACCATCTAGTCTGGCTTCCTGTCCAAGTAATTATACCAACTGAAAGTGTGAAATTCTCAGCCAGATGCTCCTTTTGAGTGTATCATGTCCAGAATTTATGTAGAGCTATTTCTGTCCTACTCCAGAATGCTTTTTATTTAAAAGGTCTTATGAAATGCTACTTGAATAAGAACAATTTTAAGTTTTATACTATTGCATATATACAGATATGCACAAGTGAAAACTTCTGTAAGTTGTTAGTTTATCAAATGTGTTTCCTTTAATTCATTCTACAACAAATGAAAAATGTAGCATTTTGAGTACAAAAAATAGAAGAAATTGTCTTGAAAGTTTCATATGTTGCTGACAGCTGTTTTTTAAGTCTACTCAATGTTTGTAAACCAGGTCCTAGAAATTGTCCAGTAAAATTATACATTTTGAAAAGTTCCTTTACTTAATCTATTTGCATATTCCTGAACATAACCATAGTTACATTCAGAATACTTTGGAATAGTGAGTAAAGGTATTAGGAGAGAGACCTTTAAATATTATGCAACCTGAAAGAAAGGGGGGGAAAAGATGCATTGCTTTTTTGCATTAGATTATATGCATCCTGTAATTGGATTTCTATTTCTCTAAGCAGTATCCTTTATTTCCTTGTGATCTTTTATTGTATTGTGTAGCTTTGTGATAAATAAGGATTCATAAATGATTCTAGAAACAACAATAAGCAAACAATTTTGACCAAGAAAAATAGTTTTGATTTGGTTTATAAATTATTTGACTGATTCAATTGCTGCAAGATCCACAATTGTGCGTAGTTCTTAATTGAATTAGAAAAACTTCAATTACACCAAAGTCCACCAAAAGTGGACTTTGGATGTAATCAGAGTATCACAAAATGACTGTTCCCCTTTTACAGTACAAAAACTTGTACATCAGTCTAAATGCATGATGTTAGCAATAGGAGATATCATAATTATTTTTAAAACATTTAAAATGTCAATTAAAATAAAAAATGCTATTGTCTTCATGATACAGAGAGTTTAATAGAGCTTGAACTTATAGAACTGCTTGCTTACTTGTAACAGTAGTTCTCTGTGTCAACCTCTGTGAATTCATATCAATTGGTTCTGTTTGTAGAACATTCCACAGTCTGATGGTTTTGATCGGAACACTGCCACCTTTATAATTGCCTAATCTTAAAATCAGCATAAATATTCTTAGAATCAACAAATGCTATATGACACTGAAAAGGGGCATATAATGTCTAAATAATGTAAGGATCATTCCAACATACTGGAATTGATGAAAAAGGTGGTTTAGATATCATGATTCAAATGGAAGAGAAATGTGTTCTTTGATAAAATGAAAAAGCAACGTACAGAACTAATTTGTCTCTGTGCATGCTGATCTAAGGTGGGGCACAGGGTTCACTAACCCATTTATCACACATGACAGCCACAATGAATTCAAGCAATAAATGAGAAGTAAATTCTTCACAACACTCTTAACCAAGACAACACACATTTTATTCTTAGTGCTCTTGGTGTTTCTTCTGGTTGTTTAAATAGTATCCATGCTTTAAATAGCATTGGTTACCATCAGTTAGCTTATAGCCTAGGGATATTCTTGTCATCATCAAAATTACTGGAGATTAAAATGGCCTTATCAGCTCAGACTGATATGCAAACCATGATCTTACCTGAAGAGAAACAGGTAATAACTGTTTGTAATAACTATTGTTTGGTAACTTCCCAATTCATTCCAATGTGCTGTAAACGTGGCTACTTGGAAGCTGTTCTAGAAGATTCTTAACTGAGTCATATAGATGTGATTGTATTATGCTGATGCATAATTTGAAGTCCAATTCTTCAGTGAATACAGATGTAATTAAAAAGAATACTGAATCCCCATAGTATAAGTTAACTTTGCTATGGAAATATCACAAGATTGAATCCTAACATACTTTTTCCTATGCTATAAATAATAACTTGACTTGTTTTTCAAAAAAGCTGCATATTGATTGGTTAACCATTTGATATAACTTAAACACTATAAGTAATGTACATGGGCATCTAAAAGGACTAGAATCTGTGACTATGTTCAGTTAGGTTCAACAAAGTTCATCTATTAGTGCAATTGATGCCATATCTGTTCCATGTTAAGGACTGAATGCTGATTGCCAAGGATGGAGGTATTTCCATTTCCTTTATAGTGTGTCAAAGTTGACTCTTGACCACTGTCTCAACAACCTTTCCCAGAAAGGAAGATTGGAGACTGGGGGATGGTTGTCTAGCACCTCTGGATCCAGGGAAGGCTTCATTAGGAGGGCACACACAACAGCTTTCTTCAACAGTATTCCCTCTTGAAATGAGGTGTTAATCACCTGGATTCAGAAAACTGCTCTCTCTCTCTCCAGTTGCACAAAGAAATCAACAGAGATCTACCTCATATGTGACAGAGCTTCATTTCATAAGTGATCAAAAGACATCTCAAGTAACCAAGCAAAATGATTCCATAGTCATTACTGTGGACTCTGAGTCAAAGATAAGTGGGTAATTTTGTCAGCAAAATGTAGGTCTAATTAATCAGAGCTACAAAGAAGAATTCTTGGTATTGGGTCTTTCCTAGCAGAGAATTATTCTCTCCTACTTGGTGCACCTGCCAGATGACGTGTTGGCACAATAAGAAGTAATATATTTTCTCTTCCTTATTGCCACAGATGGTCTTGTACATATCTGTGCTTGTTCAGATTTCTTGTCTTTCTCTACTATTGCTTTAAGCATTGTTTGCACTACTTCATGTCCAGATTTCATTAAATCAGTAAACCCTAGGGAAAAGACTGACAGACAACTGGGTCACATATTAATAACACCAGACAAGATCCTCAATGGATTAATCTATCAGATTGTTGTGAAATTCCCCAAGCACCTTCTGGTGATTATTTGGATCCATGAAGTGCCTGGAATAGACCATTCAAATAGCTCTAGCCCTAAAAGAGTTTGAATGGCAATCAATCACATCTGGGCCAGAAGTGTTCTGACTTGGGTTGATGATAGTACTCTTTGCATTCTAGATCATATAGCAACCACTCTAAAAAAAGGGCAAGACATAAAGTGTTCTACCTGTGTATGTTGATCCTGGGACCCCCTGAAACAAGGCTATGGCTGGCAAGGAACTTGAACTTCTTGGTCTACTTGGAGCTAGCACCCATCACATGGAAATGGAAGTACTCCAATACCAAAATGACACATTGTACATCACATCCTTATTTTCACTTTCCCACAGTATCCATCATCTTTTTACCTTCGAAATTTTGTTTCCTTATGAACTGCATACTTCATTTTTTTTACCCTAATGCACTTTTTAAACATGTTCAAACAAATTGTGGGATAGTCTGTTAATTCATCTTATAATTAATGCCAATAGGCAAAAATACATTTAATCATACTATTATTGTTATTTTCTTATATGTTCCAAATTCATTAACATTTAAATATACTTAACCTATTTAAGATTTTTCAAATAGTTTCGTTATATATGAATAAGATATATAAATGGTCTCATTGGATATTGATAGATGAAATTCTTTAAACTTTAGATTTAAAGATTAGGGCTAGGGTTACATTCATACATACAACTGTGAAATAAATACTTTTTGTTTGGATTTTAAAAAGCTATTTTCCCCTCATATAAGATTCTGAAAAGGAACCATGCATTTAAATTTCTCTAGAGCAGCTCCAAAATATTACCTGTATTTTGAATAGCTGAAGATTATATTCTGTATTCTAAGATAAATAAATCTGTAAGATCCTTTCATGTTTATTATTTTAGTGGCCATTGTTAAAGAAAGAAAATTGCTTTATTGTACATTGTAAATTCCAAAGTTTCAATAAAAAAATCAAAATTAGTCTAGAAATAGTAGTCTAAGCATGTCTCCCCAGATGTCAAGAACTAAGAGAACATAATTTAGCGAAGAAACAAGTGTTTCCTTCACCCTTAAACTTTAAGGCATCCTGTTGCTTCACCTGCACACCAGGTCTTTAAAAAATTGAACCATTTAAGGTGAATTTTGTGTTAACAGAGTATACACCCTGGGGTACATAGTCTAGTCAGAAGGATGATACCATGCTGGCTTTCGAACTGAATCTTTGAACAATATTCTCATGAGTGTTAAATGTAAAACAAAGTAACATCAACTGGCACTTAATTCCATGAGCACCCTGCTGATTGGCCTAGGCTGTGAAATAGAGCCCTTCCTGACAGGAAGTCAGTCTATAAGTATAGAGACCCCTGAAAATAAAGTGTGCTATGGCTTGAGACCCTGCTGTTTTACAGCTTGTTTTGTTTGAGAAGTTAGCAAAAAGAAGTAGATCTAAGCTGATATTTTTAGAGTATTCTTTTTACACTAAATATAAATATAGGCAAGTCAGTTTAAAATTGAGATACTCTTATTACATGGACCTAATTTTAATATGACATGAACACGTGTAAATCATTGAAACTCCATAAACTTTCCATATATATTCAAAAGACATTACTGTATGCAGTAGCCTTTACATGTGAATATTAACAATTTACTATTGTATTTCCAAGATATTTTTGTGCATTCAGTTATATTCTTTTTATATATAGGATAGTATGCATTGATGTACGGTAGCTTTTGGAAATTCATAATGTAGACTATTTCCGAAGACAATTTATATAAATTAGGAATTCAATCATATTAAAAAGAGGTAGTTACTCAAAAGACATTTTTCTTATAAATATAATGTGATTGTATATGGTTTTGCTTTTTATACAGAGATTATTTAATATTTAATTTACAATGAAATTCTTTCTGTTTTTACCTATATAGATAATCCTCAATTGATGACAATAATGGATTATGCCGAAATGGTGGGAAGTTGCAATGGCCATTAAATGAAATGCCCACATGATCCCCCATCCGTGGTCTTCCCAATGCAGTTGTTAAGCAGAGCACGATGTGCCTCAGGGTCCCCATGGGAGATCCTGGGAGGCCTAGTTCATACCCTGTCCTTGGTCCCCCGAAGCTTCCCCCATTCCCTGAGGCACCCCATGCTCTGCTTTCTACCCCTTGAGGTCCCCTCAGGACTTGGCCTGATTCCCATCCCACTGGACCCCACATCAACCTTCTCATCCTACATAGTCCATCACATACTTAACTTTTGAAGATATCTGGAGCTCAGGTTAGGGAAGAAGGATAGGCTGCTCTGTTCTTGGGTTGCATGGCATGATCCCAAAAGTGGCACCATTTTCAGGGCAGCTGCATTGAATTGTGAATACTTCAAAAATGGTGTCTGCTTCCAGGATCACACCATGCAGCCCAGAAACGAAGAGCCCTGCTCTCATTCCCTAACATAAGCTCTGGAAAGCTCTGCAGTGGTCTGCAACTCTCCGGAGCTTGTGTTAAGAGCAGGTCTCTCCATTCCTGGGCATGTGGCATGAACCCAGAAATAGCTGCCATTTTCAAAGCACCCATAATTCAGTGCAGCCACCCTGAAAATGGTAGCTGCTTCTGGGATCGTGCCATGTGGCCCAAGAATGGAGCATCCTGCCTTCCTTCCCTAACCTGAGCTCCAGAGATCTTTGAAAAGTAAGTGAGGAGGAAGGTGTCAGGACTGTGAAGTGAGAAGCAGGGACATGGTGGGGAAATGGGTTAGCTAGACAGGGGTGCGGTATCCCTGTAGTCAGTTGTAAGGGCTAATGACCGCATGGGTGCTGCAGCCGTGGTAACTTCGGAACTAAGTTGCAAGTAGCTTTTGGGGAGGCCACTGTAACTTTGACGGGTCACTAAGCAACCAGTCATAAGTTGAGGACTATCTGTACTATCTTAAGTATTTATGATTATAATTCACCAAACCAATCTATATTCTGGTGGTATGAATGAAATGCTTGGCTGGCTGTTGGTTCAGTCATGTTAATTTCACCTGAGTTTCAAACCAATTTATTTTTTCTGTAGCTAGAACATGATTTATTGCTGGTCCATCCATATATTTGTGTATATACTACAATCCTAATAATAAAAACCTAATACCAATAATAATAGGCTCCTTGGGTGCAATCCCAGAACAACTGGAGCACCAGTTGAATACCATCAGCATTGACAAAATCCCCATCAGTCAATTGCAAAATGCAGCTTTACTCAGAACACCTTACATCCTGTGACAATACCTGTAGCATCATCAAACATCCACATTTACCTATCCCAGGTCCTTGGGAAGTACTCAATAGGCGGGGGAAAATGCCAAATTCAGCTGACTCTGTGACCAAAAAAAAAAAAAGTAATCAATATGCTAGGCCATCTCAGCAGCCAATCCCAGTAGGTTCTGTCAATGTTATGTAGACTTCTCTGTGGGAAAGCTGTGTGGAAAAAGCAATTCACTAGCAAATATTGCTATATCATACTTTTCTGGGGGGAAAATTCAGTTATCATATATTAGTTGCTGCTAACAAAACAGTAAAATAAGTATATTGCCTTCGCTATAGAAAGAATAATAATATTTATTTATTAAATTTATATCTCATCCATCTCACTGTCTCAAGTGACTCTGGATGGCTTACAATAGTATAAAACATAAATATTAAAATATTAAAAACATTAAAATGTGTTAATATATAACTATATTACTGCTATCAATAAAGATAAATTCCTGAAATTAGTTTTCTTCATGATGGCAAAGAGCAATACAATTAAAAGTTGCATTTTATTATACATTTTTATCTATCTATCTATCTATCTATCTATCTATCTATCTATATATCTATTTANATCTATCTATCTATCTATCTATCTATCTATCTATCCTCTCTCTGTGTTTAGTGTGTGTGTGTGTGTGTGTGTGTGTGTGTGTGTGTGTGTGTGTGTGTGAATGTATGTATATATGTATCAGCGTTTACTTTTCTATCTACAAATAGTTTATGGTTTTCTTAGACTGAGCTAAGAATTGGTTACATAGAAATGTGTATTTCTTCCCTTAACCCTGGTTTGTGGAACTTGGTAATTTTGGATGATTTTGAAATATCTTTTCTCTCTACATGTTCTGCTTGATAGATTGAGTTTTATTTTTTTTAAGAAATATTTGTGTTACGAAAATATTCTCGGTTGAAAATTATTCTATTTTGTCTCACTAACTTTGCCTAATCCAATTAATTCTTACAAGCAGAAGCATTACACTTCTTGTTTGGCTCTTTGGTATTATCATAAAAGTATTGGAGGTTGTCCAAATTAACAAATTATCCCATTAGTTCTGGAAATATTGCTCACGTACGTCAGTTCACTATGTGTATTAGATCCAAACAGGGACAATATAAATAATACACTATTTCTCATTTACTGTAAGTAGTCACTATGAGCCAACAATGACTTGACAGCACATAATCAATTAATCAATAATACATTACTAACAATTTCACTGTTTAGTTTACAATGACCTAGAGTTTATGAGCTATATATTTCTATTTCCACATTAATTTATGTCTATCTAAATTATGCATGGATTAGATTCAGACTGACTTAAATCATATTGATTCTAGTGAGTCTTTTTTTTTAAAAAAAAAATCCCTAAATCTGGTTCCAATTTACCATGCATTTTCTGCTTTAAAATGTCATGTTTGAAAGACATGCATTTTATTGATTAGTATGATGCAATAGTGTGGCTTTTCACAAAGATCATTCTCCCTGGCAATTTGGGTTTATTAAATCAAAATTTATGTTGGCCTAAGTGGCCTCTGGTTTTTATATGGACATGCATTTGTGTGCACGCACACACACATTTATGCATGCATGGTATTTGAAAAAATAGTATATTTTATAATATCAGGTAGCAAAACAAAGAGATTGGAATTCAATCTATTATGTTTCCCTCCATGGACCTTTTCGGTTGCTGCCTCATTAACTAGGGTTCTTCACCTTACTTCATGTAAAAGTTTGGTTCTAGATAACATTTATATAGAGGTTGGTTACAAATGAAATTACGTGATCAGCATAAATCTCTTTTCCATCTCTTGTTATACTTTATGGATATAGATTAAATGAGAGAAAAATAAATTTATTAGTGTACTGTCTTCCTTATTCGATATTGATATCAGAATTATTATATTCTATATGAGTCCAGTTACTTTTAACCACATGTTCAGAATTTTAGTTCTGTTAATTGTATACACCTGGATAAGAATTAAACAGGTAATTATTTCACTATTCATAGAGCTGGGCCTTCAGGATACTTAATGTGTTCTGTGACTGTTTTCACAATGATAAAATGAGGAAGTTAAGTAACATAATTCCAACTACATTTTTATTTTCATAATAGCATAATTCCCACAATGGTTATACATATATCTTCAGAAGAAAGTAGTATTGGAATATTCTGTAAATATGCCATGGGTTTTACGACACTTAAGACATATCTTTATGTATCAGTATAAGGTTTAGTATTACATATTTTTTTAAAACAAACAGAAGTACCTTATAGTTTCCAACTGTATACAGGTCATCCTTGACTTACAATTGATTGCTTAGCAACTGCTCAAACGTCCAGCACTTTTATGGGACTTTTGATCCAGTTCCGAAGTTCCAATGTCTTGCCCATCTGGTCATGTGACCACATTTTGGGTGCTCAGCAACTGGGCCACACTTATTGCTGTTTGCAGTGCCCTGTGATCATGTGACAATGTTTTTACAACATTTCTGCCAAAAACAGGAAGTTACTTTCTGTTTCTGGCAAAAAAACGCCCCATAGTGAACAATGAGTTTCTTTAACAACTGCAGCATTTACTTAAGAATCACTGTATTCGCTGACTGTCACAAAAAAGTCATGGGGTCTTGATGATGATTCACTTTATGACCATCACAACGTACAACCAAAATTGTGGTCTCAATTACAGTTGTAAGTGGAGGACTACTTGTAAAAGTTTATTGTGTATTAGAATTAAATTCTATAATGAGATATTTTCAGGAATTTGCTACACAATAGTATAAAACCAGTTTATCGGAAGTTTGCCCAAGTTTACTTCCTATAAACTGGTGTTATACTATTGTGTAGCATACTATAGTGTAGCATACTATTGTGTAGCATAAAATGGGTTAAGCAGCAGGAGAGTTTTCTGCTTTTAGTTAAAGACTGCTGTTTCTGTATGGCATATTTACAACTTACTTAATTCTTAACCTAGTGTGCTGTGGAACTGAGCATGCAAAAGAGCAGAAAGAGCTCTGGTTTCTCTGTCTAAGGTTATTACTTGCTGTATAATAATACAGGCTTTATTTTATTGGGTTAGTTGTAATTAACTTCATCACTATGCATTGATATAAATCATTCCCAAACTGTTTTCTTTACATTTTTTGAGCAAGCATGTTTGTTGTTAAACATTTTTTGTTAGAACTAAAGTTGCAGTGGATGTCAATAAGCAAATACTTCATCTACCATAATTGCATGATTCATATGTATGTGTGTGTGTGTGTGTGTGTGTGTATGTGTATCTGTATGTGTATATGTGTATACTGAGGTGTGTGTGTATATATTATGTATATATATATATGTATGTATGTATGTATATGTATGTATGTATATATACCGTGTTTCCCTGAAAATAAGACCCTGTCTTATATTTTTTTGAACCCTGAAATAAGCGCTTGGCCTTATTGCCATGCACTCAAAAGCCTGATTGGGCTTATTATCAGGGGATATCTTATTTTGGGGAAACAGGGTGTGTGTGTGTGTGTGTGTGTGTGTGTGTATCAGTGCATTTGACTGCATCATTTAAAAAGGCTTTAAAAAGTTTGCCTATTGATCATCATTTTATAGTAATGATCTCAATGATTTTAAATCAGGTAATTTATTTGTTAACAGAATTACCCCATACCTTCTAAAAATACTGTCTTCAGCATTTCTTTCCTTGTTTCTTTCTCACAGCAAAAGAGAGGGGGAAAGTGCCTTAGACACACAGAATTTGGATTTCCTTTCCTTTATTTACTAATGATCCAAATTTTCCCTGTTCTTTCCTATGGACATTGATTGAAAATGGGATGTTACATACAAAATGTGTGTATGCCTGTTGGGGATTTATTGGGCACAAAGTGGCTCATAACATAAAATGTATGTATGCCAACACAGTTGTATAATTGCTCCTTTTGTGTAGATATAGTAATATGGTTGGTTAAATGGAAGTCAGACTCTATTTACTAGGATACAAATATGAATATAAATGTAACAAACGGTATGGAAGGACTTACTACTTACATTTCACTATATTTTATAGATTAAAAAATAGTCTTACATACATTTCTAATGTCTGCCTTGAACGTTTTAGCCTGGAGCAGTCTCTAATGAACAGGCCTCCCCCTTCCTCACTTGGGCTTTGAGCTTCCCTAAAGACTTGACTTGAGACCTCAAAGGGCAGCAGCTGCCATTTGTCTTGAAGAATGAAGTTGCCAAACATCCAGGCTATGTACTAATAGAACACATTTGTACAATTCAACTCCAGAAGCTTGCTATAGGTTTAATGTTGATAATCTGTTGCAACTTGTAAAAGAATGGACTTTGAGCAACTTTTATCATGAGTTTATGAAAGCAAACCCTTTGCATTGGATAAGAGACGAATGTGTCTCAGATGAAGTTTTCTGCAAAGTTACATCCTTGGAGAAGAATATATAGATGGTTCATTGCCAAATTAAATTTTTATGGCATGTGATTACCATAAACAATGTTCAAAATTTAATGTTACATGCTATTCCTTCATAAATAATTAAGTTCAGTGCTAAAGAGTTGGAATGGGCAGCCCTCTGACTTCACATTCATGGGCTGCCCATTCCAACTCTTTAGCACGAAGAGAGGAACATTTAAACATCAGGAAAGCATAGGACACTGTGATACATGAATTGAGATTTGGAGGCCATCTTTAACCTGGTTCCTCACTAGTTGGAAAATCTGGAGAGTGAAATAGAATTAGAAGAATTGGAAGAAACAGAAATACTATTGATGAGGGAAAATAATTTAATTAGGAGACAGTTTTCTTAGGAGACAGTTTTCTAATGACAAAGTAAATAACTTAATTATAATGAACATAAAATAACTTCTTGAATGCATGCACATGCATGCAAATGCATATATAATACATAGTTGCACGCCTGTTCCAACCAGAGACACTGTTATATCTGGTGCTTGATAGGACATAAACTGTACAGATCCATATATGTGTATTCAGACCTCAGATTTCTTTTTAAGCAGAGGTGTCCAATATGTCAGGAATCTGAAGTATCTGATTAGATCTACATTGCCTTGGCAGGAAAGCAAAATTGTTATCTGCTCTTGATCACATTCCAGCTTCCTACTCTAATTTCCAGGAACTGTTTTTAAGGATTCTAAATTATAAAAGATTGCCTAGATCTAGATCTTGTACTTATGGCCCAGTTGGTTTTCTGGCAACTCATATTACTGCTCTAATACTATTTTACATTCTAGCTGCTGGTTATAAAATATTGACAAATTTTCTATAAATTTCAGTATGGTCATAGAGATTGGAAACAGGCAATATACATTTTATAGGAATAGGAAATAGTATCAGTTTATCAGGTATGAAATTTTTGCATTGAATTGAATACTTTATTTGGCTAAGTGTGATCAGACATACAAGGAATTTGTCTCTGGTACAACAGAGACTGGTAGAGCAACAGAGAGAATAATAATACCAATAAAAATACCAATAAAAAGGGGAAGTACAAAAGATAGCAAAAAGGGTAAATAGTAATACTACAGCTACACTATATAGGTTAATTATGGGTTGAATTTGTCAGTATTTTGTTGCAGTTCTTTTTAAACTGCTGAAATGATGTTACAGTTATTGGGTTTCATTAGTGATTGGCTTTGAGGCTGTTAACATTTTATTAACACTTTAGAGAAAAGAATAACAAAGATCTTGACATAACAATGCACTTGGCTCCATGAATTTAACTGCAATATAGGATACATACACTGTGTTAGAATGTTAAATTAAACATGACAGGCAATAGGCATATATTCTCCTCCTCTCTCATCCACTATTAAAACACATATGGGGGAAACATTTACTTTTAGCTTAAAAAGATTTATTTAGACTAATAATGGTTTTTTATAATTATCTATAATAAAGTTGTGCTGGATCAAGCTGCAATAATTTTTGTTCCTTTGACAATTTCTGCCTTCAGTAACTATACTTTCAAATACTATAGTATTCAAAATAAAAAGAATTTCAGTCGAGCACTAATATATGCATGATGTCATTTAAAGAAAGTGATCAATGATATTTCCCCTCTCTCTTGCCTTTCTGTTTTGAATGAATGTTAAAAATAGGAGTTTTGTTGGAAGAAGAATAGCAGTGTTTGATTAACAGTTACTTTATAGCACTAATATGTATTTATTACCTAAATAGGTATATACTGTACATAACTATAGGATGACAATTATAGCATGATTGATCACAGATAGTGCTAAATAAGCAATAATTAAAATAATAACTTACACCATAGAGAATGATCCAAATCAGTATTTTTCAAAGTTGGCAATTTTAGGATGTGTGAACTTCATCTTGCAGAATTCCCAAATCAGCATTTGAAAATAGTGGTCTAAATCATTTCCTCAATATAAATTGTTAAAAGACAGAGGGAATTCTGTTAGAAAGATTTGTCTCCAATTATCTCGTTGTGGCATTATGGTAGAAATAACTTTTACTATTTTATACCACTTAGAATCATTGGCCTTACTGATAAAGATTAAGAAATTACTATAATATTATCAATGATATTATCAATACAATAAAAAACTAAGCATAACCACAAAAATGTAGTTTGAAAAATGTTAAATCACTTTGGGGAATGTTTATATACCATGTAATTAGGGTAACTAAGCAATAGGACAGGAATAGTTGCAGCTTTTACATTTCAACAAATGTAGGGTCTTTGTTAAATGTAGGAATAGATATTAGACAAATAATGGTTCATATGCCACCTACCTAAAAATATTCTGTTTTTTTTTTAAACTTAGCTAGACATGCATGAAGCTAGCTATAATAATTTATAATTAATGTAGAACAATAAGTGAATTCAGCTTATGTGGTATTTTTTCAGGTCTAGTATTTGGTTCATGGTCTTTTTTTATCTGTCATAAAATTTTAATTTTAATTTTTTATTATGTTTACTAATTAAGTAAAACAATTGTGTTTCTTTTAAAGCATTTTAATTACCTTTTTATCACTTTTGTATTATAGGAATGGCAGAACTCAATACAGAAGAATGCAGGCCTAGCTTTCATTGAACTTGTCAATGAAGGAAGGTAACTTCCTAGTTAGCTTAAATGTATCCTTACCTTATCTTAGCTTTAATATTATTGTTTTGTAGTGATCAACCATACAAATTTACCTCCTCTGATCACTTACAATTAAGTTTTCAAATGTTTTTATTTAAAACTATGCTACACATTCCTTTGGATAATTAACTTTGTAGGTCTGATCTAGTTTCTAAATACTCTTCAAACTCAATACTCTGGCAATAGTTTGAGATTTAGCTTCTTTTTACTTGTAGAAGATACACGTTGCTTTAAACCTTCTGAATTGATTGTAGTAAGTTGCAAGGGCTTGGTCATATTTTCTTTGGTTTAAATACAATAGTTTGTCAGCTAACAGACCCTATTACATCACTGTTAGTGAGCTAGAACTTATATTGGATTGATGTATTTTTTCAAATCAGCATTTTTTTAAAAATTACACATTTATACATAACTGTTTTAAATATAAAAATACATTGCAATTTGCATTATTCCTTAAATTATAGTTTTATAAAAGGCCTTGGTTATTTTAAAGTAAATGTTAAAAGAGTTTTCAGTCTTTCAATGAACTATGTTCCTTCAAGCATTTACATACATCCTTTCTTTAAAAAAAATGTTTATTATTAATGCAGTTCAGTTCATGTAAAAGTACTATAAATTTATTTAAATATATTAAAAAGCACACTATTATGCCCATATATGAATATACATATCGGGCGTTACAACAAATAATTGTGGCAGAATCTATTTTGAAATGTATTTTTCAATTAAAATAATTTGAAGTCTTGTATAATAAGTAAACCAGTACTACCATATAAAAAAAGCAGTATTGGGTCTCAGTCACTAGCAGATAATCGTAATCCAAAACATGGAAACAAAGCAGTCCTAATGCTGAAGAATAGACAAATTATTTGAAAATTTCACATGGAAAAAAGGCTGCACTTTCATCAGAGTATTGTTATGAAAATCTTATATAATGAATAGTTGAAATACATATACTTCCTTTTCTCAGTCCATAGGGTTGGAACTTAAGTCTTCTGAGTTCTCAATCATTTTTTTGCAGTTCAGTAACTCTGGAGGGGATTTGGTTGAGGAAACCTGTTATAGATGATCTGATCACAAACTCCCGCCAAAAGGGGATCGATCACTAGATGAATGAATAAAATGAAACAAAACTATCTTGCTTCTAAAAAATACTTTAAATATGAAAATATTATATAAAATGCTATTAAGTTTTTTATCTATAAAACTATGTTTTAACATATTTAATATTAGCACTGTTAAAGGCATGTTTTATATTTTAATATATTTATATCAGGATTTATTACCATCTTGGCAGATAATATATATTTGTAAAAAATATACAGATTTCAGAAGTAAACAGTAATAACATTGACATATATCTAACAACAATTATGCTTATATTTTCAAATTTAATAGTTGTACTATTTAGCTTTTGATTTCAAATATTTTCTGAAATATGTCTTAAATATTGGTAGTAAAAGGGGGCAAATCTAGAGAGGGAAGAAAAGCGGAAGTGACTTTTAGGCATTGTAAGCCATGATTAGTTAAATAATAAATCAATAAATTTCAAAAGAATTCATCCTTGTTGCATAATAAAGGTTTGCAAACCTGGCTTCAATGCATGGATATGGTGAGATAATCAGTCATATTATTTGTATAAAAATGTAGAATAGAAACAAAAGCTTTATACTGATTATAAAATCATTATAGAGGTTTTGTGACAAAATGTATCCCAATAATTTTTCATTAAAAAATTATCAGGGATACATTTCCTCACAAAAACTCTGTAATTATTATTTTTTAATTGATTCAGTACCAAATAAATATATTTGGTTTTGCTGATAATAATATACAGCTAGTTGAGAACTATGCTGCTATAAACTACAAGTTAATGTGAATGTTCTATGTTTATAATCAGAATTACTTCAATAACATCTGATATAAAACTATAATATATATAACTGAGCAGAACATTAAAAAGGGTAAAGACAATGATGAAAGTAGAAATGATATCAAAAGGAAATCATTTGAAAGGATGCAGAAAGAAATTTAAATAGTGTTTTGTATTTTGAATTAAAAGTTTCACCTATGAAATGGGTTTTTAGAATTTTGTTTTTTATTTGCCATATACATTTGTTTATGTGTTTTGATTATTTAACTATCTTCAGGCAATTAGATTTCCAATCTCCATTTTCTCTCAAGAATAGCCCCATATATTTGCTACTACTTGCAACAAATATTCCTTATACACTTAATGAGGATGAATTTCTTGTTTGCATAATAGTCACCACTTATGATAGTGGAGGACATACTGCATCTGCCTCTTGCAGAAAACAAAACTCTATCTCTTGGAGTTAACAGGAAATTTGTTTTAGGTAGTTGATCACAATTATTGCCTCTGTTGTTTATTCCAGTAGCTAGTTTTAATTTTATAAATTCACAATTTCTTTGACCTTAAATATTTTTGCATTTATAGGTTGCTGAGTCAAACAATGAAGGATCATTTAGTGAGGGTAGCAAATGAAGCAGAATTTATCTTGAGTAGGCAGAGAGCGGAAGACATTCACAGGCATGCTGAATTTGAGGTAAGCCATTTTCTTGGAAAATGCACTAATAATTGATTTAGATGTATTGTAGTTATAATCTGAGACATGGCCACTTCATGTTAGAATAAAAATGAAGGGAATTTGGACATAGAGAATTTTTAATTTCTAAAATCATGTTGCTTTGTAAACAGTACTGGCTAATTATGTATCTCTGTTTTCTTATTTTTTGTTTTTGTCTCATTTTATACTATAGTTAACACTGCATTGTCTTGTTCTTGGAATTTTGTTACAGCTGTGGTCAATATGCAATTTAAAATTCTTAATGCTCAAGTGTTGCTGTTCATGCTGAGTATCAATATTGCATCTTGAACGATGATATTTATTTTTCTCTGAAATTATTACAGGTGATAAAAGTTTTTTAAAACAACTATTTTACATAGAAATATAACTCAGTGAATGCAGTATGACCCTAACCATTATTTTAGTTTTCTGTTTATTGAGTTCTAGATGGTCTTCCTTGAAGTCCTGTCCTAGTGCTCCCAGTGTTCTTTTAAGGCCAATAGGTATTCTTGAAAATATACTACCGTAAATTATCTATATAAAGTTGAACAGATATGCATTGCTTTTTAAAAGATTTTTTTCATTTCACCTTTATTATTTTTTAATAAATAATTCAAGACATACCTAATCTCTATCCTCCTATTTAACAACCTTGTGAGATGAGTTGGGCTGAAAGAGAGTGACTGGCTCAAAATCACTCAGCCAGCTTTTATGCCTAAGGCAGTTCTAGACTGGATTTTGTGTTATGAAGATGGCTATAGTCATGTAGCCTTCTTATCTTCTGAGAATGGCAGTGGGGTTTTCATAGGACTACAGACATTTTTGGAAACAGAGGTATTATTTGAGACTGATACTTTGGTTTACAATATAATGGAATGATTAATATTTTAATTAAATTTATAATCAATTTAGTTACTTAATCCAGGAATTAGTTTATATTAGGTGTAATACTGATAAATGTTTCCATTTTATTACAAAGATGATCCATGGTTTCTTTATTAATTTTAAAATTGGTACTAGGATGGAGGCAGTGGCAAACCCTGCAGGGACTAGTCCACAAACTTGTCCTCTATTTCATTACATAAAAATATTAAGTGAACTTCTGCATTCTACAACTAAGTCACATTCATGATTGCAATTTTCTTAATTTTGTTTTAGGTAAAGTTGATTAAATTTACATATTATATTATTTCTCAAACATTTTTAATATCTTTCGGTATATCATGTTTGCACAAACATAGATATTATTTCGGAATACAATTTTTAGGGCATTGTATTCTAATAGTAGTCTTATGGTGTGCACTTATAAATGATGTTCCTCTAAATGCATCTCTTGATCGATGGTTTGCCAACTGCCTTATTTAGCGACTATTTGCCATTTTGAGAGTAATGAAAAAATAACTTTGCAATCAATCCACGCATTTATGACCTTCACAATTATATGTAAATATTTGTTTACATACAAGGGATATTTTAATAGGAAAAGCCAGTTACACTAATATCTATTATGAAATTAAAACATAAAAATTAACATGATATCAACATAGAACAAAAATTAAATAGAAATGAAAAGCAAAGATTTATTTATTTATTTATTTATTAGATTTTTATCCCACTTTTATTGTTTTAACACATAACTCAAGGTGGCAAATGTACATAATGCTCCTTCCTCCTGTTTTCCCCTTAACCATTTTTAAACTAATATATACACACACCGTTTGTTTGTTTGTTTGTTTAGCTGTGGACAGGCTTAATGTTCTAAAATCTGTGCTGGCTTCAAGCTAGGCACTATTTAATAAGCTGTCTGCACTTAATCTAGAACTGGTTATCCATTCCTGCAAACATAAATGCTGTCATATATCTACAGTGTCATTTTGGCTTGTGAACTGGTAGGGTAGGTTTCATTTGTTAAATCGAAGTATCAAGCGTTGGTAGACAGTCCTCTGGAAATGAAATATACATCTTTTTTAGTTCATTGCCTCATAATCATTCAACGGGGACAAAGATGACAGCTTAGACTCTGCTTTTATATCAGTGTACTATGATTGACAAAACCTCATTGATTAGATAGCTCCTTTCTTCCAGTTGCTAGTGGTATTTTATTCTTTAACTGTACCCTTTTCACCTAAGAATAGATAGAAAAATGGGAAATTTTATTTTGTTGCACAAACAATTTTTGTAGGATATTTATTGTTTTCCTTGGTTTGTTTGCATTGCTTATATCTTTAAAATGTTTAAGAGGTGTTGTCTGACACTTCTGATGTGAATTTCTCTTGACTCTTTTCCATCTAAGCATGATGGTTCAAGGGGTTTAAATGATATTATCTTGAACTTAAGCAGAAAATAAGCATTTTTGTTTATCAAAATCTGAAGTAAAAGCTAAGGTTTTGTTCATGATCAGGGCTTTTCCTGTTTAACTCATAGGATATCCATTAATGTCTAAGAATAAGCTTAGTTTCAGGAAGAATGGAATTATTTAAAAAATGTGAATGGCAGAACTGAACTGAATCAGTTGTGAACATATAAATATAAGTGGCAAATCCAAATGCAGTAGAATTATTGAAGAGAGATTACAAATATATAATTTGCTAATAAAAAACTCCTAATAAGGGAAATATTTTAAACAACCTATTTTTATGAAAGGTAGAATTCATGCTAAGGAACTATGAATAATTAAAGGATATGCTTTGATAATATTGCCAAATTTCTTGTGAAGAGTCATTCAAAAGCTGTTCTCATATTATTCAGTCATACATAATACAAATGAATTATACAATATTTTGCCATTAATATATATTATATTTAAAGATTATCTGTAAATCACGGGTGTCAAACTCGCGACGTCACATCGTCACGTGACGTATCGTGACTTTTTTCTCCTTCGCTAAATGGAGTGGGCGTGGCCAGCGCGTGATGCATCTGGCCCATGGGCCATGAGTTTGACATCCCTGCTGTAAATGATGATGGGGTCAATATGATCTCTAATGAGGTGAGGTTCCATTGGGTGGTGCCATGGCTCTCCTTTTGAGTGTTAAAAAGCTGTCCGATGATACGGTGTCCCTTCCACCAATAAAATTTTACAAATAGATTCAGATGGGCAGTTTCACGGACAGAACATGGAGGGCATTTTTGGGTGAAATGTATCCTCTTCATACTTGTAGGCAACTCAAGAGTCTCATTCCAAATTTTAGTCTAGAATATGAAAGCCAGGAATTTGGGAAACAAGAAATCAAGATAACACAATGGAAAAAAAAAATTCCCCAAACTGCAGAAATAACAGGGTTGACTTCCAGAATCCAGTTGTTTGACCTGAAGAAATTATTTAGCATTTCCTTTTTTCATACTACTTTCAAGTAGACTCTTTTGCTATTCTTTTTTTGTTAATGCCCTGCAAAATAAGAATCTGATTTGATAAATACAGTAAATGCTTGTAAAGGAATCTCATTGGAATACAGTTGGATAGGCATTAGCCCATTGCATGCCTTATCTCCAAATAGAAATAAAAGAAAAAGAAAATATGAGGTGGTATTTTTCCTCTAAGGATATTTTAATTGGTGCATAGGTATTTGATTATGGTTGAGAGGTACAAAACATGTATGTTTAAGGCTTTTTTTCCTTTGCTGAATATTTTAGCTTATTACTTTACTTTTCTGACTTTTCATTCCTGGAGTGTTTAATCTCTTTCCAGTCCTGATGGTCACCCACAGAGTTTCATGATTGCTGAGCAAGAATTCCCTGGTGCAATTCCAGTATTCTGCCTGCTTTATTTTGTACTTGCTCTTTGGCAAAGATGTGTATCTCATGTACATTGGTTGTGATTACCTTTACTAGATAATTGATTCCACTATCAAACTGTTGTTTTTTATAATATTTTTATAATATATTTTTATAATATTCAGTCAATTGGTCTTCCTGTAATGTAAACCATTATTCTACATCCCATACTTAGGATGCAGAAAAGTCACAACCAGGGTAACATCCATTTAGACATTTGCAAAGTGATTTTTTGCCCTATACATAGTTCCTTCAATCTCTCTTCATAAGTTTCCCTATTGTTATTCTCTTAACCCTTTCCATTTGTGTAAGTCTTTTTACTTGCGGTGGGATTAACCAAGTACAGAACAGTTTTGGAACTATTTCTTCCCATGTTTTGGAAATGTTGCTTAATTAATGAAGCCTAAATTAAATATATTTACAAAATTCTTTATCAATTTGGACTTCCCACAGCATATAGCATGCATTTGAGAAGAAAATATACATAATTAATTTTTGGATGTCTTATAGATTTAATTTCTTGATGTCTGTGACTAGAGTATTGGCTTCTGCTGTGAAATAGCTGTTTCATTTTAGAGAAACCTCTGAAGTCAAGTATGAAACTTCTGTGAGCCCTGGTTAATTAAAATCATAAATCACATTCAGTTTTAGCAGTATGGACAGACTATGAACTATATGGGAGCACAGGAAATCCTCTTTCAAATAGATTTTTATGATGCCCAATAGTGATGCCCAATAGAATTTGTTGCGTGGACTTATTAAGGGGCTATGTCAAGGATTTCAAATATTTCTGTTGAATTAAAGCAATTGTGAACTTTCAATTAACTGACATGTATTTCCTAATGTGCACTTTTCCAATACATCCGTTTAAGAACCACTGCTACAGAAGTAGTCCCTAGAGTGTACCTTAAGTAGGAAGAGACGTAATGTGAGATTGATTAAATGATAACATGGTTGCAAAAAGGAATAGCTACATTAGATCAGGCCAGCATCCATCTTAATTCAGCATTTTGTGGCTCACAATAATCTGCCAGATGCTTCTGGTCTGCTTTTGAGACCCAGTATGGATAGTGGTCAACATGTTGAACTAGTATTGGGGACATCCAATTCTAGCTCACCTTCAACCATAGAAATTTAGTGGGTGATTTGGGGACCAGTCATTCACGCTCAGTCCAATCAATCCAAGAGGTGTTGTGGAAAAATAGTATGTGCTACCTTAAGATCCATATAAAATACAGGATATAAATCTAACATAAAAATAAATATGTTTAAATCTTTCCCTCTCCTTCCATTATTCCTCATTCAGAGATAACATTACATATTGACCTTCATAGGCATTTTGTCCATAAATATATGCAAGCCTCTTAAAATCATTAGTTAGTGGCATAGCGATTTTGAGGTGATAGTTTTACTGATTATTGATCACTACATGAAGTAGCGTCTTTTATCTGTTCTATCTCCCTTTCAGTCCTCTTCATGTGATGTTCCTTCCCTTTCTATATTGCATGCATGATTCCATATGCCTCTTTGTGTTCCCCTCATGTTTCTAGCTTTTCTTTTTTCATGAGGAAAATACTCTAAACTTTCATGGTTGGTTGTTGTCATCTGAATTTTTATCATATGTTTTTAATCAGAACTGCATGTGGTATTTCAAGGGAGGATACATGAATGCAGAATTGTATACTGTAAGGTCTTTTTCAGTTGGATTCCCCACCCACACCCACCCGTTCCCAGGTATGCAGACCTCCACATAAGCTGCTTTTATCTCCATGGTAGTTTTTATTAAGGAAAAACATTTTTAATGTTTTAAGTCTCAGTTTAATAGCAATAACAATAGCACTTATACTTATATACCGCTTCATAGTGCTTTACAGCCCTCTCTAAGCGGTTTACAGAGTTAGCATATTGCCCCCAACAATCTGGGTCCTCATTTTACCCACCTCAGAAGGATGGAAGGCTGAGTCAACCTTGAGCCGGTGAGATTTGAACCGCCGAACTGCAGCTAGCAGTCAGCTGAAGTAGCCTGCAGTGCTGCACTCTAACCATTGCGCCACCTCGGCTCTCGCCACCTCGGTTTCATTTAAATATAAATGAAAAAATAAATGAATAAATGAAAAAAACACAGAAACACACACCCATATGTATGTAAAAAGAATATCAGTAGTGATAGTGGCTTCTTAAATATAAAAATTTTAACTGGTTAATATATTCATTATTCTTCAGGGAATGAAAAAGAAATCCTAACATCTGAAGAAAAAAAAATAGACATAGTGACAATATTTTTAATTATTTTTAAACTAAACATGAAATAGCAATGATACTGTTAATAGTTATTTTAGTTAATAAATTATGCTAAGTGAAACTGAGCATTTGAATGTATAGAAATCTGCAGAAGTTATTTTCAGTACTCATCAAATTTCTATTCTGAAATCAAATTTCTTTTGTTAACAGCAAAGTAGCTGGTTAAATAGGTTTTAATTCCAGTCAATATTCAGTCAGTATTTATAATACTGAAATTAGCAGTAACATAAATGTCTTTAGATACTTGTATCAGGTCATGAAGAAGTGAATTATTGAAAAGATAAAAATAAATTTGTTTGCTTTCTGTCAGAGTTCATATTCACAGCCAACCTTGATAGAAGACCAGAATGATTTAGACAGGTTTGCTTTAGAGATTCATAACATATGCTTGCTGGACAGAATTGAGTTATCTGTGCTCTGGAGAGTAAGTTATTGTAGCAGGAGCTGACAGAGATGAAGATAACTGAGGGAAATTCAATTACCTTTTAGTGTTTTCCTTCTAATAGGATTCTTAATGTGAAAGAGATCCTTAGATGATGTGCCTTTATTGCTTGGCAAGATCTACTTTGATACGTACCTTCAGAATAAAGTGAACTCTCCTGTCTAGACCTTCATTCGAATGAATCATGTGACTGCTTCTTAAATGATGTGTAAAATTTCAGGGATCAATAAAATATTAGTAATAGTAGACCATGCTCTTCTATTATTAATAATAATTATTTTAATGCTGTTGCTCAAGCAAGCCACTGTGATGATACTTCCTGTACTTCAAATCTGTGAATTTGAAATGTATTGTGTGCAGTTTGTCTAGGTTTGTTGTAAAACGAATACAGTTCTTCTGAACAAAATGTTCTCATCATTAAGTTAATTTTAAAATGCTTTCTAATTATTTTCTGCAAATTAAAAAAATTGAAGCAGGAGGACTTAGTTCTATATAGTTACAAAAGACAAATGAACCTGGTGGTAAATGAATGAAGGGTATAGGCACTTTTGACTTTGAAATGATCTCTGGTTTATTTTTATGGTAATACCAACTTGAAGTATAATTGTAGAGTTAGAGTTAGGTTTCTCTTTCTCCCTCTCTCTATCTCTCTCTTTTTTTTTAAAGATACAGTTTTACTAATGTCCTTTATTTTTAAATTAGCCTAATTCTACAGTATTCCGATATCCATATCAGGTCACCTCTAGTGTTACATTCAGACAGAAAAATAATTGTTGCTTACAAAAAGCAAACTACTTTCACATAAGAGAATTACTTACACAGGCATTCTGCATCTTTTATAAGATATGCGTAGACAAGGAGTCCCGGGCTTATTGTGGCTTTATAAAATACAGGCACAGGCAGTCTTGATTTACAAAACAATTATTTCACTACCGTTTGGAGTTACGACCCTGTCTCATCTTTACAACTGGTTTTAGCATCCTGTGATCACATGACCATTATTTGTTATGATGTTGTTTGCTGGTTTCCCTCCTTTTTGCTGAAAGAATAGGTTCACTTAACAACCACCATGAGAAATGTTGAAAAAATCAGAACCGGTCCAGTAGGTGCCTCGACTTACTTACCTGTATTCCTAACTATGACCACAACTGGAAACAGAATCTAGGTTGTTGAACAAAGCAATTATTAAGCAAGACTTCACAAGATTGCTTCACTCAATGACCACAGTCCTTGCACACCCAATTGTAGTCATCAAGTGATCTACTAGGTTGTTAAGTGGGTAGAGCAAAAGAGTTGTCTGATGAAAGATGTCAATTGTCTGATGAAAGATTTCAAATCCTCAGGCAGACAGCTCTTTAAGAACGAAATGCAGGGCTGAATGCCTCTAGCAGGCAACTCTTTGAGAGTGAATGGGTTGTCTGCTAGAGTGATTCAGTTTGGTGTGGGGATGAGACCCTCTTGCAGAAAGCCCTTTCATTCTCAAAAGAGCTGCCTGCCAGGAGAGATTCAGCTCCATATGGAACTGAAATCCTCTGGCAGTTTCCAGAGAGAATCCTCTTAGCAGGCAGCAGCAGCAGCAGCAGCTTGCAATCTTCCCTCCCAGCTTCTCCATTGACTCTTTTTGGAAGCCGGCTGAGAACAATGACATCATTGTAGGGTGTTTGACAACCAATTGTAAGTGTGAATGGGTTGCCAAGCACCCAGGTCATAATCACATGACTGGGGAGGGGTTTATGACATTTTGCAACAGCCAGAAGTGCTTTACAAGTTATAAAGCACCTTTTGTGGGGCCGTCATAATTTCAGACCATTGTTAAAGGAATAATCACACATCAAGGACTACCTGTATATTGTTATTTAACATTATCAATCTTTCAAGATTAAATATATGTTTTGGAATTTTTTAGCATAGAATACAGGAGCATGGTGGCTCTTGTGGTTAGGATGCTGGGTTGGAGGGTAGCAAGCTCATGTTCGAGACCTGAGTGCTGCCATGGGGCAGGGTGAGTTCTCATCCTTTGCTACAGCTCCTGCCGGGGACATGAAATGAGCCACCAACTGGGCGTCCCCCCAGGCAATGGTGATGCCACCCAGCTAATCCTTTCAATCTGCCTCAGTGCTTCTGACATGAATGCAAAAAATATAGAATATTTTTCACTTTACATAAATCAGTTTTCACTTTTGAAAGATTCTTTGTTATATTTTAAGATGTATGTACCAATGGAACCAGAACCACAGAAAAAAGCAGAGAAAATATATACTTAGTTTCAATTGCCCTGGACTTACTTAATCAAAGTATACTACCATGTTTCCCAAAAAATAAGACCCTGTCTTATATTTTTTTGAACCCTGAAATAAGCGCTTGGCCTTATTGCCATGCACTCAAAAGCCCGATTGGGCTTATTATCAAGGGATGTCTTATTTTGGGGGAAACAGGGCATATGGCAACAGATAATTAATATGAATATTCTAAATTTAATTATCACAGTCTAGTTTTATAATTAATTTGTTTTTTTGTTCCAGATATACTCTATGTATTTGAAAATAGATGCATGAATCTACAAATGCACATACACACACACATATACAAACACGATTAATTTTTTCTTATGCTATATTGTTTCATATTGTAACAAAACAATAACATGTACAAAGATATTCCTTGATTTCATTAAAATAAAATAAATATATAAAAAGTAGATATATCACATTAAATATTCTGTTATACAATTTAGGAGGTGCTTTCCTTTTATGAAACTTTGAACAAAGCACACTTTAAACTGATTTGCAGAACAGTATATTCTTCTCATTTCTAAGAGGGAAGTGAAAAGTCCTCATGTTGTTCATTTCATCTACTTCTTTTGTTGCCTTGTTGATGAAAATGGCATCACCTCACTGAGACTAATCAAAAGCATCTCTTCATATTTATCTGTTGATATAAGAGAATCTAGTACTCGGGTCCAACTTCATGCATATATAGCTAGGATGGTGGGAGTGAAGAATTCTGAAAATCCAATATGTGTAGGGAAAAAGGGAGATAAATTAAAATTGAGTTTCTGAGCTCTTGTGCGCTGACCTAAATTCTCCTCTATACATGGAAGACATTTGAATAATTATTTTGGCTATGTTCCATTTCTATTTTCAGATCCACAAATCCACAATAAACCAGTTCTGTTTTAACAAATAAGTTTATATATGGGAAGCGTTATGCACATTTTTTAATAACGTAATCATGTTGCACAATAAAAGCAGTTCTTCACATTACCTTTCTAAAAAAGAACTTTCTCAGCATTAAATTGTATGCTGACCTTTAAATCTAGCCTTCTGTTCATAATACTTCTACTGTTTTATTTCCAAAATACTCTTTTTCAAGCATGTTTTAATATTTCTAATGCCTGGGATATTGAGAAAATTGTAATGCAATGAAAGTACAGCATTTCTTTTTGTAATAAATAGGTTAAAAGACAGCTAATTTATATGCAGATTTTAAATCTCCTGATCTGTAAAAGGCTGGATAAATGATGGTGTGTGTGTGTGTGTGGAGGTTGCAGGTTGTAGAGATGAAAAGCCAATACATTGTATCCAGTCCATTAAAACAAGAAGAAATAGAAAAGATACCTTGATAAGTGTTCTGCCTGTGTTAACCTTGATGGCTATTATCGGGGGAGGGGAATGGGCCTGCTGCTATATCTATTTCATTGGCTTGGGCTTTTTCATGCTGAAAGAAATCAATACTTTGAGTCGTTAGATGACAGAAGCATCACTTCAGAATTGAAGGTGGCTGTCAGACATTGTCATTGGTTGACTTTTGTTTGCTATTGAGGTTTTAAGCTTTCATTTTTCTAAGTCTTATTCAGGAGCTTTGGAAGATTTCCCTCGGTGGCATTTTTAGTCCAGACTGTAAACTGAAGGTTAAAAGTCAAGTGAAAAAAAAAGTCTTAAAGACCAACCCAAGAGCTTTTCCTGTTGTCAAAATATATGATGTTGACGAGAATTTGCATTCTCAGGTGCTTATGTGTTTGATTGGATTTCTCTATGTCTTCTTACAGATTCTGGGTAAAATATATTTTACAAAATTGGAGTCAATATACTGTAAATTAATGTATTTGGAAAAGACTATTTGATAGAATATAAAAATAGATAACATACATGGAAGATAGGCTTTCAACTTTATTAAGTCTCTTTTCTGTAGGGTACAAGAATCATTGATCTGCACAGAAATAAAGGGACAAAATTTTATTTTTTACCCCGTGCAACTTGTTTGTCACATGGATTGCTTCATTGCTTAACACAGTTTTACTGGTAATTCTGCTTTTAATTTAAAAGGATATTTAAGCCAATTATACTGAGTAGATTTCTATAAACTTCTATAATGTATACAGATTTGTTTAACAGCCACATTATTCACTTAACAACTGCAGTTATTTGCCTAACAACTGTGGCAAAAAAGGTTGTAAAATGAGGCATGAATCACTTAACAAGTGCCTCAGTTAACAACATAAATTTTGTGCTCAATTGTGGTTGTAAGTCGAAGAATCCTTGTACTTGTGTTCTATGATTAAGAGACGTTCATAGAAAATGTTTTTCCTCATGTATAGTAATAGGGCAAAAGGAAAACATATTTATTGCAAGTATAAAATTATTACTTTAATTTAATTTAATTTTAATTTAATTTATAAAATTTATATGCCGCCCAACTCCCGAAGGACTCTGGGTGGCTTACATCATGTAAAAAATAAAACATATAAAAACAATTTAAAAAAAAAACATCCATATTTAAAATAAAACATTCACACAACCATGCATGGGCCAATCAGAACCACTATTGGCCCCAGGCCTGCCGGAAAAGCCAGGTCTTAACGGCTTTACGGAAGACCAGTAAGGTGGGGGGCGTAAGGCGGTCACGCAGATAAACTGGTCCTGAGCCAGGTGGGGCTTTGAAGGTAACAACCAGCACCTTGAATTGTGACCGGAGCGCAATCGGCAACCAATGCAGCTCACGAAGGATGGCACTCGTGTGGGTGTACCTTGGCACACCCATGACTGCTCGCGCAGCTGCATTCTGGACCTGTTGTAGTCTCCGGACACTCTTCAAGGGTAGCCCCATGTAGAGCTCATTGCAATAGTCAAGCCGTGAGATGATAAGGGCATGAGTGACCGTGAGCAGAGCCTCCTGATCTAAATAGGGCCGCAATTGGTGCACAAGACGTACCTGTGCAAAGGTCCCCCTGGCCACTGCTGTCAGGTGTTGATCTAATCTCAGCTGTGAGTCCAGGAGGACACCCAAATTGCGAACCCGTTCTGAGGGGATTAAGTTTTCTCCCCCCAGAACCACGGAAGGACGATCAATCTGGTTTTCGGAGGTAATATCCACATCCACTCGGTCTTATCTGGGTTTAGCTTGAGTCTGTTAACTCCCATCCAGACCCTTCATACTTCATTTGTATTACTTTGTAACAAAGCATAAACTAAATCAACAGTCTCAGTTGTACCTATATGACACGAAGCCTTTCTTGCTAATAAGAAAGGTACAATACCAGTTACGTTTGGCACATTTTTGCCAGTATGCCATAAGTACACCCCAAGCCCAATGTTAACCAGGTTAGGGTCTTCAATCTAAAGAATACCTTGCAAGTGAACATATTATTGCACATACACTATCAATTAGGAGGTAAGTGCATCATTCTGACACACTCATTATTTTTTTTCCTATTAAAATCATCCATTGTACAACATTACATGAAGGAAGTACAATGAGAACAAACAAATGTATTTTAGCAGAAATATATGCACTTATAAGAACCACACTGTTCAGGTGATTCTTAAACTAGATTTTTTATCCAGACAACAGAAATTCTTTAAAGCAGTAGATAACTCTATGATAGCACAGGTGATAAAAACAAAAAATAAACTACATGATGAAAAAAAATAGTTTAGTTTTTAATAAGCGTGATGTGCACAATCTGGCTATTGCACATGATTTTAGCTATTTTTAAATTTTATTTTGGGTGTCAGGTAGGTCCTTTGAGTGCCATGGAAAATTTATTTTTGGTGCTAGGTAGGCCATAGATATAGTTTATTTTATTACAAAGTATTATTTTAAACATTTTATTGAGCAAAGACACTAAGAGTGGTAGATGTCCATCTGTTGTTGATGATCTCAAAGACTGTGTAAGATTATGACTTGAAATGTAAAAGCAATATATGGTAAAAATCATGAATTAGTGGAAAGAAATGAAAGAAGGAAATTGATAAGCTGTGGTTTAGTGAGAAAGAAAGGGGGAAAAAACATTGTAAATATGAATGGAGGTAATCTGTTTTGTGGAGTGGAACTAAATAGATTCAATAATAAAAGGGCTAAAATGTGTGGCAGAGAGTCATATGACTTAGTGTCATCTAGATATTTATAGATATACAGAATATGGATTTATTTATTTATAAAATGAATATGTATTTCCTATCACTATCCATATATCTCTAGGCAGCTTACAATACAATAAAAACATAAAGATAAAAACAGTACAATTAACAAGAATTAGATAAAACTAAGAACCAAGTGCATGGTGATAACAAAGGTAGGATTGCTGTTGCTTCCCTATTATTCCACCAACCTCCTTCAGTGTAACATATCCACTTTGAGGCCTGAAGCCAATCAGCAGAGCCAAATTTTGAAGCCCTCTCAGTAGGCCAAGAGAATGGGGGCAGATTAATAGGTTACTTATTATTTTTACTCCATTGAATGAAACTAATGAAAGAAACAGGAACATGTTATGGGAGAAACCATGCAAATGAGCAGTGACAATTTATTACTGTCATATAATATCAATATTTCTGGAGCTACACTGGTTGCTAGTTTGGATGCAATTGAAAGGGCTAGCTATAGCCTATAAGTTATAACCTATACCCGTGATGGCGAACCTATGGCATGCGTGCCACAAGTGGCACGCGCAGCCATATCGGTGGGCATGCGAGCTCAGGTCCGGCGTGCATATGTGCGCCGGCCAGCTGATTTTGGGGCCTTCTGGGCCCACTGGGAGTCGGGAAACAGGCTGTTTCCAGCCTCCGGAGGGGGTGGGGAAGGCCCATTTTTTGCTCTCCCCAAGCTCCAGAGCCTTTCTAGGAGCCTGGGGAGTGCAAAAACAGCCTTCCCCTCCTCCCGAGGTCCTCCGGAGGCCGGAAACGTCCCGGTTGCCGACTTCCGGTTGGCCCGGAGGTCCCTTTTTTTTTGCTCTCCCCAGGCTTCAGAGCCTTTCTAGGAGCCTGAGGAGGGCGAAAACGGCCTCCCCCCCCGGGAGGCCCTCCGGAGGCCAGAAATGGCCCGTTTCCCAACTTGAAATGGGCCATTTCTGGCCTCCAGAGGGCCTCCGGGGGGGTGGGGAAGGCCGTTTTCACCCTTCCCAGGCTCCTAGAAAGGCTCTGAAGTCTGGTGAGAGCGAAAAACAGGCGTGCCATTGCGTGCCGGGAGCGGGGGGGTCACGTGCGCATGCACGGGGGCCCCCGCATGGAATTATGGGTGTGGGCACGCACACGCGTGACCCCCCGTGGTCCCTCTCCTTTTGGCACGCGAACCAAAAAAGGTTCGCCATCTCTGACCTATACGACCTTATACCACTTGAGTTTGGTAATCTTTGGGTCTATCTAGTCCAAATAGAATCTGCCTGACCAAGATTTGACCTTTGAGAGATATTGTATGCTGAAATCTCCGTGGGATATAGTGGGAAGGAACATGGAGGTAAATAGTCTCTATTGAACTTTTAGAATCTCATGGGGCTAGTGCTCTTATGAGTTGGAATAGCAGCAGGTATGGTGTTGGTAAAGGTCTTTCAATACCCAGAAGGACGCCGTGAAGATGATTTTTGGAAATGAAGATGAAGGCTAGCTGCTAAAATGACTAAGACAGATTCAGACAATTCCTAATGGTTGCTAGAGACGGAGTATTGGTTTTAATTCAGATAATGAGGACAGGGGGTAGTGGTCCTAGAATTTGTACTGCTGAAGGTTCATTAACTCATGAGTACTTGCAATTCCATGAAACATTTGTGGTTGTGATTAAGAGATGATTCCCCTAGAAGAAAAGCACCATTGATATCACTGACCAATATAGTTGGCACAGAGGGGATATATCAAAAGATAGAAGAAAGAAGAATTATCCATCTACCAATAGGTGGATCAAGGCCAACTGTCAGTTTATCTGAGTGATAGAGGAAAGAAATTGGCCCATAATTCTGCAATTCCTTTTTTAGCTTTCAATAGGAATAGTTCTAGTCTTTAGCAACACAAAGTGGTGCATACATGCTAAGAACACAAATATGCTAATATACTCATGTTTGGAATGGCTTTGAGCTGAAAGTTATACAGATAGCCCTCGACTTATGACCACAATTGAGCCCAAAATTTACGTTCCTAAGTGAGATATTTGAGTTTTGCCCCATTTTGTGACTTTTCTTGATGCAGTTGTTAAGTGAATCATTGCAGTTGTTAAGCTAATAACCCAGTTGTTAAGTGAATCTGGCTTCCCCATTGACTTGCTTGTCAAAAGGTTGCAAAAGATGATTGCATGACCCCGGAACACAGCAACTGTCATAAATATGAACCAGTTACCAAGCATCCAAATTTTGATCATGTGACCCTGGAGATGCTGCAACAGTTTTGTGAAAAATGGTCATAAGTCACTTTTTCCAGTGCCACTGTAACTTTGAACGGTCACTAAATGAACTGTTGTAAGTTAAGAATTAGCTGTACTTTTTCTCTATCTTAAATAAAATAAGGAGAAAATTGGAATATTATGTGGTGTTGCATTTTTCAATCAAGTCCTTAAATATATGCCATGACAATCAACTTGACCTCTACTGATAAGCATGTAAAGAATCTTGTAGATCATGCATTCTGTGTACTTTTGTGTGCCCATGTACTGACTATAGAGACAAAAACTTGTCTTTTAAAGTCACTGCATTAAAGTCAATCAAAACACAATATGTACTATGCTAGTTTAAAAGATATTGATTTTAAATTTTGTTTATTTCCCCATTTGCTGTTATTCAACATTCTATAGATATAAAAGTTTTATTTTAAATATATAAATATGGTATCAAACCTCTCTACAATTTATGCCTGCTCCCTATGCATTCTGATGCTGATTCAAATTATAACACTTAAATAAAACTTTGTCTTGGCAAGAGGACCTTTGCACAATTACTTATTATAGCCTAGTTGTGTCCTTTCCTAGATTAGGAAGCCCTATTCAGTCTCTTATGCTCAAATACCATCTGGTACAGCATGCAATTATGAATACAACAAGGTTTGCACATGTAACACTACATTAAGGGAGTTGCATTGCCTACCAGTTCATTTCTGGGTGCAGTTGATGCTGCTGTTGGCCAACTTTAAAGCCCTACATGACTTATTTATTTTATTTATTTTATTTATTTATTTGTTTGTCAAACATGTACAAGATAGCAGGTATAGGTATAAACATAAACATAATCAAAGTGAATACAGATAGATGAGGACAATAGGACAGTAGGACAGGGACGGTAGGCACGCTGGTGCGCTTATGCACGCCCCTTACAGACTTAGGGCCTTGATAACTCCATGAGTAGCTTCTGTGACATGACTCTTCAGATAGGTATTTCGTATGAGTAAGATGATGCTTCCCCCAAATGGTAGTGCATCATATTGATTGATTAAAATTTAATTTTTCATCATTATATTAAGATTATTAACTTTTCAGTCTCTCTGGAATGGAGCAGCAATTGTAGTAATCAGTTATAGAAATACTCAGGTATCATGCTAGTCGTAAATAAGCTATAGTAAGTCATAAATGAGACATAGTAAGTTTTTTGGATATAACAATAAGTAGTAAAGTTCTGTCCCTCAGTAAAATTTTGTCTATTAATTTTATAGTTAAGTATCACAATGTTGGGCTAATGAAAAACGTATGCTCCCTAAAGGATATATTTATCAGCATTTTCCAGCTGAAGTGCAGAACTAAATGCTACCATTACTATATCTAATATTGAATGAAACTATTTTTACTGTTTTTATTTTGTTGCTGCCATTTTGCATTTTGGTGTCTAATGTGGGTATCTCCAGTCTTATTAAAACATGCAGGCATTTGGGACATAATACGGTAATATGTTTAACCTGAATCAGTACATAAACCATGTCTGATGTTTAATAGCAATAGCAATAGCAATAGCACTTAGACTTATATACCGCTTCATAGTGCTTCACAGCCCTCTCTAAGCGGTTCACAGAGTCAGCATATTGCCCCCAACAATCTGGGTCCTCATTTTACCGACCTCGGAAGGATGGAAGGCTGAGTCAACCTTGAGCCTGGTGAGATTCGATCTGCCAAACTGCTGGCAGCCAGTGATCAGCAGAAGTAGCCTGCAGTACTGCACTCTATCCACTGCGCCACCGTGGCTCATATCAATCTATTAATTGATATCAATTCAATCAATCAATCATATCAGCTATTAATCTATAATAGCTCTGTATAATGGGTAAAATATAATATTTTCTTTATTTTATAATACCATATTCATATTCTAAGCAAAGAAAAAAGCTTATCTGCAGAGTTTAAAGCACTGTATTTGCCGCTACCACAAATAAATTAGACAAACAGGTGGGATCCAATGGCTGTTTTAATAAAACAGGTACTACTTACCTGAAAAATTTTTTTGCTTCTGTTGTCATAATGCAAGCTTTGCATACCATAAGTCATTGATTTACAGTCTCAGTTTTCCATTTTGACATCTGATCATAGTTTTCCTTTCAATATATTTAAAGAACATTTTATTTAATAGAATAATTTATATTTAAGTAACTTGTAGACTTTAATGAAAAAAAATATAGTAATTTCTTATGTAGCAAATACATAAGACTTAAATCTCCGTTACCTGTTAAATATGTACATGCATTTTGGCCCTTGAAAGATGTTCCCAATAGAATCCTCTGTTTATATTTTGTAGAGAATATTATTTGTCTACAGTGTCTTGAAAAAAGGGTCCAATGGACCCAGTGAGACTTCTGCATAAAAATGCATAGAACTGTTATGTAAACGTTTTATAGTTTGGAGATACCCTTAAAGGGAAAATTGCATATTTCCCCCAGTGGACCATGTTTTATGAGGATGATAATGTTCTGCTCAGCTGTTGTTTGCAATTTCTGGTGTATTATTAAATTTTGTCATGTGTTCATTTTCTAGTCATTGCAGAAATTTTAAGTCAAAAGTATTTAAGTATATAAGCAATTTCACTGTTGACAAAAAAACACCTAAAAGTACAATGCAGTTTTCTTTTCTTTTTTTTGTCCCATCACATTTTAGTCATTGTGTGCCCAGTATTCTGCAGAAAAACGTGAAGATGAGAAGATGTGTGATCATTTGATAAGGGCAGCCAAGTATCGTGATCATGTGACAGCAACTCAGCTGATTCAGAAAATCATCAATATACTGATGGACAAGCATGGAGCCTGGGGCAATTCTCCGCCAAGGTAAATAGACGAATTACATTTTGGCAGTGCATACATTTATTTAAGTGACACCAGTCTTTGAAAGGACAGTTAACAGTAAAATTAAATTCGAACTTAGAAAAAAAATACAAAATCATTTCCTAGATGTTTCACTTTTTTCTAATGACTCTAAAGGAAAAAGAATGTTTATGTTGAAGAAGAGAACATTGATGACCTCTCCACTAAATAAATTCAATAAAGGTTGGTTCATTGGTTTCTGCACTTTTTAAAATAAGGCTTGTGTAATCGGCCTGTAAACTTTCTAACCCATCTGACAGAAAATACAATTATTTTCACTTTATAACAGCCCACACTGATGATAAAATTGTATGATAATAAAATTGTGTAATGTGCTTGGCAGTATTCTTAACATCATTACATACATGTAAATGACATTATCAGGAAAACAAAATGTATTTATAGGAAAGCCACATTTAGCTACAATGAAATCCCTTTAAAATATATAGGGTTTTTCTGTCCTAATTAATGGCTTTTTAAAAAATATATATATATGTTTTTTATATTTTTCTGTATAACAAAAGAAAACAAAGGAAAATTAAAATGTATTGCAATTTTTAAGGTTTTTTATGGTTTTTTTATATTTCATCTTCTTTTTCAAATCTGCGTAACTGGGACGAGCTCTGCTTCTGAAGGTCTAATACCTTCCCATTAATGTCATTTATTTTGTTTTGATATTGATGGCTTTTCTAATGCCATACGATTAGTAGACTACAATGCTGGCAGCCAGCCTGGGATCGGCACTGGTTTTAATAAATCACAATCAGACCCGTGCCATTACATCAATATTTTTAGTCAATTATGGAGAAGGTCAGGTGCTACATTCAGCATAGAGCCACAGCATGTGGCATTTCAGAAACATCTGGTACTGCAACAAAACTGTAAGCAGGGTGTGTTATGTGTTTGGAGTTGGCAGGGAGGAATCTAATTTATCCTTCTTGATGGGACCAAATAAAACCTGCTTCTTACTTTATGGATAACACAATGATGAAGATAGCCATTCTGAACATGTTACATTTGCTGCGCTTAATACCATGTATGTAATCATATTCCCCAAAGTTTCTGTTCAATAAAATCTGTAAATGAAAATATTTTTTCAGGAGCAAATGGGAATTGTTGTTTCCTCACAGCAGGAATCTAATATCTTTTGACACTTTCTGACCTGCCTGAATGCAATTTGTGTCTCAATATCCAGCTTACAGTAGCTTTTGCCAGGAGAGGAGAAAGTGTTTTTCCCTCTTCACTAAATTTTAAAGTCATGGTGTTGGTTTGACATGCAGAGAAGCCCCCCCACCCCCTAGTTTGATATCTGTGCCCTTTACTGTCACTGCATTCCACCTCCCCAAATGCGTAGTGGTTTCAAGAAATAATGGGACAAATACCTGTTCATCCATATATTACTGTCACCTGCAGTGAGGCTCAGGTGAAAACTGAAGGAGTCTGATAAGAATAGGAGAATAAGCCGAAAAGAGGCCACAAATGAGCAGAGTGGCAGAAGTTTTTTTTTTTTTTTTGTAGTGCATAGAGCAGGCATTGTGTTTATTTGGGTCAGGAGACAAATCATCTTTCATGTCGGTGACACCTGGTAAAGTGGCTGAATGTAAGAAGGATGAGGAGAGATGATGGAGAACACTGGATGGAAATCTCTGAGGACATACTACCCTTTTCTCATATCGTCCTTCATTGCATTCTAATAGGCTGACTAATGTACCATGGAAATTCACTCTTGATATTGGGGGTGGGGTCTCCTCTCAGAAAAATGCATAGGTAGAGTTGGAGACATTTTAAAAAAAAATTAAGAGAACCTCTGTATATCAATATTTCCAAATGCTTCTGATTAGTTTAGGGGGCTGAGTTTGGGCTCAGATTTCAGTTGCTTAAAAAAAAAGGTCCATTTCAGATAGGTTGAATATATTTTAATGGATGCCCTCAAGCAAGAGGCGTCTCTGCCTAGAGACATTTATCTTCCCCCCCCCTCCATTGTCACTAGCTTGCCGGTAAAATCTTTGTGATGCTCTCTCCAATTTTTCTTCAGTAAATCAAATCTTCCTTCTTTCAGAAAGATGAATGCTATAAGGTTGGGGTGTTATAAAAAAAAATCAATGCAGGCAAAATTGAAACAGTATGCCTCTCTATTGATTGGCCTTGTGAAATCGAAACTAACAGCTTTGTAACTGTTTCAGTGGACAGTTAGCTGACCTGTAATGGACAAACTATCAATATTAGCGTTACTATTTTATCTTGTAGTTGTCATTTTTAAAAATCCTGACTCTAAGGAAAGGGAAAACTAAGCTGCATTTTTAATGTTGCTTGTAAGAAGTAACCTTATTGTGTTTTACTATTTTCCTGTTGTAGTCATATTAATAAAGGTATTTAATATTCAAGAGCAGCAAGGCAAAATGTTTTTAAGAGCAGTGATTATTTATTTATCTTATTTAAGAAATAACATGAATTGAATTGCCTTGTTTTTTTAAAAAAATGTGGTACTGATGATGACAATGGCAATGCTGGCTTATATCATACTTTTCTGTTTATAGAGTACTCAAAGGACTCTAACAATTATGATAATAATAAAAAATCAAGCACAAATAGTTAACATATAACAGTTAAATAATTACCAATTACTTTGATTTAAGAAACTCAGATAAAGAGTAGAAAGGAGTCAAAACCTTCTTTACTCATACTTAAAAAATAATACTTTAACAGACATTAAATCGCAATTTCAGTTTCACTTTCCCAGGTTCAAGTCTCTTTGCTTAACATATGTGATATGTTAACATATTTATACCCCTCTATGTTTAGGAATTCTCTATTTAACTAGATTTAAAAAAAGCACTTACATTAAATTAGTGGCAATTTTCTATATCTCACAGGCAATGAATTAGTGTGGATCTACTTTATAACCATCAGACATAAACTTTTGGTCTTTTTTTTTTATTCCGTCTGTCTTCTGACACATCCTCATTCTTAGATTCCAAAGTGGTTCTCCTTTCAGAAATTCTCCTATGAGTCTCACCCTCAAATACTTTGTGAACTTCATCTACTCAGACACAGATGAGCCTTTAATAGTACAAAAAAACTACCCAAACCATTTTAGGCTATCTAATCACTCTTTTCTGGGTTATATTCAATAGCCATCAGAACCAAATCTATTCTAACCATTGTAGTACCTCTAGAACTGCCATCATCTCTATAACCATACATCTTCTTTCCAGAATTTTGTCATATTTCATCTTATTACCAAAGTAGAAGAAGATATCTGGTACAGAGTGTTTAATTTTTTCAGGGATGCAGGGATACATGAAGAGCTAATGAAACAGCAAGGTTATCCCAAAACCTGTTTTGTATTTCGAACAAATGAATCCCATAAAGGGAAGATATCTTTAGGGCGTCTCCTGCTGATCTTAGCCTTCAGACAGGCTCATATTGAGATAAATTTTATAATACATCTAGCAATTTAACTGCTGTATTTTAGTTAAATTTCTGGAGATTCAAATGTAGCACTGCATATAACACATTGCAATAGTCAGTCAATATGTAATTAAGGAATAGGTGACTCCTGCTAAATCTTCTATCTTAGAAGTAGTTGCCACTAGGTGTAATTGTGCAGTTGCATTCTTTTCCAGCACTATCACTTGAGAATCCAAACATTATTGAAAATTAAGAAGTATTTCCAGATCATTCAAAGGGATTATATAATATATACACCTAGAATAGAGAATATCCCAATCCCTGATCATCATTCTTATTGATCAGTTCACTTTGCTTCAGCATTTTCTCCATTAAAATCAGGATTGGCTAAGTAGAAGAAAATAATATACTAAACAGGAAATGTCACTTCCATATGCGATTCTTCATAGTCCATAGATCAGGCAGAACTTCAACAGTATCACTGACAGAAAAAGAAAGGCAATCTCCATGTGCATTCAGGAAACAATTTAGATCTGTTAAGTGTCTGAAGTTGGTAATTTAACCTGTGTACCATTATTATAATTAAGAGTAATTATTTAAATTTGGCAAGACAGAATTAGACCATGATGAGAGAGCCAAATTCTTATTTTCTCTAGAAAGTATGTATAGTAATGCTCTCATTTGTGCAATATTTAATTCATGCTATTATGTCTAAGCCTTATTTAGATAAGGATAGGCAATCTTTTTTTAGCCTCACATTTTGAAAAACTATTATTTTGATTTTTAAGGAAATGTCTGGTGCTGCAGTGACATTTCTATGGGTGGGTTTAAAAATTTCAGTGTGTTTTGGATGGATTTATGATCTGCTGTAGAAGCATACCAGAATGTGTTGTCAAACTGATTGGTCTGTAGTTTCCTAGATCTTCCTGCATTCCACCAGCTTTGCTTTTCTTCAGTTATTTAACCTATTCTTCAAGGTTTTTCAAAATTAATAATTATGCATAGGTGATCAACAAGAGACATGTTTTGGGAAAACTAAATGGTGTTGAAAATAAAAATGTCTTCAAGTACTTCCTGACATTTTCTCTGTTAACTACAAGCTATTAAAAACAGAGGGATAGAATCAAGATCACGTGAAGTGTTAATACCACTTTATAATGCTTTGGTAAGGCCACATTTGGAGTACTGCATCCAATTTTGGTCGCCACGATGTAAAAAGATGTTGAGAGACTATAAACAGTGCAGAGAAGAGCAACAAAAATGATTAGGGGACTGGAGGCTAAAACATATGAAGTATGGTTGCAGGAATTGGGTATGTCTAGTTTAATAAAAAGAAGGACTAGGGGTGACATGATTGTTCCAATATTTGAGGGGCTGCCACAAGGAAGTAGAGGTCAATCTATTCTCCAAAGCACCTGAAGGCAGGACAAGAAGCAATGGGTCAAAACTATAATCAAGGAGAGAAGCAACCTAGAACTAAGGAGAAATTTTCCAACAGTTAGAATAATTAATCAGTGGAACAACTTACCTCCAGAGGTTGTAAATGCTCCAACACTGGAAGATTTTAAGAAGAGATTAGACAACCATTTGTGTGAAATAGTGTAGGGTCTCTAGCTTGAGCAGGGGTTGGACTAGAAGACCTCCAAGGTCCCTTCCAACTCTGTTATTCTGTTGTTCTTCAATCCTGTAGTGTATGTTTTGCAGATAACAGTTCCATAATTATATGCAACAAACAACTGGAGGCATAAACAATGCATTGTGGACTTTTTGGGCACACTTAGCTGAATACATGGCCATCCAAAGCACAGCTTTAACCATCATTTTACTTTTGACTCCTTCTTTTCTAGAATTTATTTGGAAAAACATTGTCACAAAAATTGTTGGGTTTTTTTGCTCAATCCTTCCTAATGTAATTATTCCATACAAGAGACATTGATCCCAACAGGAATTATTTTTATTATTGATTTGATGCTTAAAAACCACAACCATAAACTCTTGGACACACACCAAAACATAAATGCAAATATAAAACACCCATCCAAACTGGAGCAATATGAAACATTTTGCAGAATTCTTCAACTAATTAAAAAGGCTTCTGGAAGTGTATGTTTTAATCTGTGGTTTTAATCTGTGTTTTGATAACTGTACCAGGACAAGCCTAACTTCCAAAGGAGGGCTGTTCCATAATATGTGGGCCATTCACAGAGAATCCCATCCTCTTACTCAGCCATTTTGGTTTCACAGTAGTGTGGAATAACAAGCAATTCTTCTCTGAGATGGTCATATTTCACAGAATTAATCTAGTTGAAAGAAAAAAGTCCTGAAGACACCTTCATGCTATGTATGCATTGTATACAACAATAGAATGTACCAAGACAGAGTATATATTAGTGCAAATAAGTTTGGTAGCAAAATATGGGGAGCTTTATTTATTTTCTAACATATATCCTGCCTATCTCCAGAGACTCAGGATACCAAATAAACATGCTAAAACAACAAAAAAGTATAGCATATGTTTATAAATACTAGTACATAAATTTAACACTCATATTTCTCACCCAATTTATCTGACGTTGATGCATTTATCTCTGAAGATTGTTATTGAGCTACAGGGTTTAGTATATTTCTATACTGTAATGTGTTTGACTGGATGCTCTGTGATCTTGACTGGTGCCCAAAGGGTATGCTAAGAAGTTCAGTAGTTTCAGGACCATGGAAAGCTCCAAGCAAGGAACTTTTTCTAGCTTTGCTTGGGATTGAACTGAAGCAGTTTATATTTCAGAACTAGATCATCCATCTTAATTATTCGTTCCTCCTTTGAGGAACTGAAAGCCTTTCAGATGTAGCATTCCTTCTCCACTCTGAGAAGTGTTGACAGGCAAACACAAATGTATGAATTCCTACAATGGAAAGGGTCATTTTCCAAAAAGTATACAGTAGATCTAAAGGTGCAGACGCCAACCATCATGATAGCCTGATAATTTATTTTGTAATCTGTTTTATTTCACATTGTCAGAATCCAGGCTGAATTCCAGGTTTTGGGCTGAGCTCAGAGTGCCATCCAAGGTACTATTTGTGACATCATGACAAAAAATACAACACAGACAAAACTAAGTCCTACGTCATTTAACAGCTTTGCTTATGAATAGAATGAATGAATAAAAAGCCAAGTAGATGACGATCCCTTTTTACTTTTCTAAGATGGAGAATGAATGTTGGTGAGGATGAAATATTTCTTTGTTTAGAGATTAAAGAATGTAAAACTCATAGCATTTCTTCCTTTTTCCTATGGCAATATTGTAAAATATAATTATGTCTGTACTCTCTAATTCAGACCCCTAAGATGGTCAACTAATCTACAGGCCCTTGAACAAAATAGCCAGCTATTCTAAAACCTCACACCCTTCCTTGCTATGTGCTCTACATTCAAGTACTTTAAATGTTTCTTTTTTTAATTCATAGCCAGGATGTGAAGTATTGTTTCACCAACTATTGAATAAATAAATAGCTAAATTTCCTTAAGGCCCACCTACTGAAATCATTTTGTCAGCTCACCTTAGTAGGAAACTAAAATTGACCCTCAGACAATATTTAGTTTTCCGTTATTCCTTTAAAGGATAAACCAAACTAATTCCCAAAGATTGCATTGTTTCCTTCATGATATTAAGGACTTAATATTATTTTCCTTAAAATCTTAACATTTTGATATTTAGAAAACAGAAATATATCTACCCATATCTGGTGTTTTTTTAAAAACTTATTTAAATTTATTGGCCATTGGACTCTGGGTGATGTACAAAACTAAGAGGGATAAAAGCTGCTAAAAAAAAAATAGTCCAGTCTAAATCCATGTTTTGGATTGTATTTGCATTGCTAATACTTTCAATGGGGCAAAGTAAAAGGATTTATAAATATGCCAAATGAAACACAAATCAGGCCACAGAACTAAGAACCACATGACAATAAACAATAAAAGAAGGTTCTTTGGGTATGTAAGAAAAGAAGAAACAAGAGAGTCTAGGTCAGAGGTCTTCAAACTTGGCAACTTTAAGACTTGTGGACTTCAACTCCCAGAATTCTCCAGCCAGCATTGCTGGCTGGAGAATTCTGGGAGTTGAAGTCCACAAGTCTTAAAGTTGCCAAGTTTGGGGACCCCTGGTCTAGGTCCACTGTGAGAAAAAAATGGAAACATCTGAACAGCTTGAGCAGTCCGATGAAGTGAATAGGATGGAATTTAAGAGGGAAGTATGTAAAACTGCATCTGGGTCAGAAAAAGGTAAGACGGAATGAGGAAACCCTGGCTCTGCAATGGTACATGTAGAAGGGATCTGGGTGTTCTTGTTAACTACAAGTTAAATAGGATCCAGCAGATTGCCGCTGCTTCTAAACAAGCAAATTTAACAGGAAATCCAGATCAGAGGAATAATAGTTCCATTTGATTGTTCTGATTTTACCTGGAATACTAAGGCCAGTTCTGGGTACTATACTTCAAAACAAGATAGTGATACCGTGTTTCCCTGAAAATAAGACCCTGTCTTATATTTTTTTGAACCCTGAAATAAGCGCTTGGCCTTATTGCCATGCACTCAAAAGCCCGATTGGGCTTATTATCAGGGGATGTCTTATTTTGGGGGAAACAGGGTAGCAAATTGGAGCATGTTTGGAAGCAATTATCAAGATAATTATAGATTTGAGTATCAAGCTGTATGAGTTGAAGAATCTGGGTATGGATAGCTTACAGCAAGGACTATTAAGGAGAGGTAAGATAGAAGTCTTCAAATATCTGAAGGTTTATTATTCAGGAGTGAACTCATTTTCTGTTGTCACAAAGGGCAGGAATAGAAACAACAGATTGAATTACAAGAAAGGAAGTTCTTGGATATCAAAACCTTAGTGAATTATCTGACAATCCCTGGAATAGGTTGTCCCATCATTCATGAATTTGTCTCTGGAGGTTTTCGAACAAAGGCTGTATGTTCACCTATCAGAGATGCTCTAGTACAGGGATCCCCAAACCCTTTAGCTCATTGACCTCTTCATAAAGTTTCAGATTGTTCATCGATCTCAAACATTTATTATATGAAAATAATGTAATCAATATTACTTTAACTACGGTAGTAGTACTACAAATAATAACAACAATAATAATAATGGATAGTCCAATCGATCCTTGGGGGTTGATATTGGCCATTTTGGAGAAACCTTCTCTACTGGATCCTGTACTAAGAAAAAACTAATTGCCCTCTATGGTCATTTTCTACCTGTATGGTTTTATGATTCTGTTAAAACATGACACTAAAAATGCAAATAAAATCAAGCAACAATTCCAAAAACAAATCATTTTTTAAAAGATGCCTCTAAAGAATTTTATAAGAGAGCCAAAAATTTATCTGATGCATATACCATTTGAAGAAGGACTGCTTTCCCACAATAAGGTCAAGTTGAATCTCTGATCAGTATCTGAATGAGAAAGGGAGATGCTATTTTCAAACTTTTTTTTTAGAACTCAATTTTTTGAGAGAAAGAAAAAGGGAGAGGGAGAGAACAATATCTGAAGAGTATCGATTGTCTGTGCCCAGTAGTTAGTCAAAGGCTATCTCCTTTGACTAACCCTTTAGAGTGGTGTCATCCTCCCTCATGTGATAGATTGTTACAATCTCAGGCAGTGTAATTACACACTAACCAAGTGGGTCATTTATTTCTTTACCTTCACCATTTACCAAAAGTCTCCTTTATCTTTGGAAGCCAGCTCTTCTCTGTGTAGTAAAAGCAAAATAATGGCACATAAAACATCAGACCCTAGAATGGAGAGGTGCAGAAAGAAGACTGAGAATAACTTGGGGGTAAAACTACTGGTAGTTTTCCTTTAAAATATATTGTGTACAATCCAATAGTATATGTCTGTGTGTGCACACACAACATAGGAATGTTTATTGTGATCAAGACTAAATATCAGTGCTACCTTGAATAAAATTAAATCATGCTTGGATTTTTTTGTTAGTGATTCTAAGCATGCCTGTATAGGATTTATGGCTTTATGGTAATGGAATATGTATTTGGCTTCTTATGTGTACATTGCAGCAACCTTTAAGTTGGAGTTGTAGAACGATTATGTTGTGAGTTATGATTCTACAGGATCCATTCTGGGTCAGTTACCAGGACCAGAGGTTTAGTCTTCTGAGCTTTCAGACTCATGCTAGAGCCCATCCTCAGGGAACTTTTCTCTATCGGAATGTAGAGTGCTTTGGACTATTCTATGCATCCTATTTATGTGGTGCCTGATTGGGATGTTGAATAAGAAGCCACACCCAATCAGGCACCACATAAATAGGATACATAGAATAGCCCAAAGCACTCTACATTCTGATAGAGAGAAATTCCCTGAGGATGGGCTTCAGCATGAGTCGAAGAATAAACCTCTGGTCCTGGTGAATGACTCAGATTGGATCCTGCAACATTATCCTGGGACATGTATATTTTCCTTCATTCCTGTGTTATGATTCTTTGTGATTGTCTGCATAACATAAAAAGCAGTCAAAGCAAGGATATTTGTGACACATTTGGGGATGAGGTAAGAGATTTATCAACATTGTTAAAGTCCAAACTAAAGAACTCAAACCTGATATAAAGCTGTAGATGGTTTTCATCTTTTTGAAAACCTTGAAACCATCTTGCTATGCTACTTTTAGTCTAGTCTTATTATTTTAGCTTTTCACACTGGGAGAAAGCTGTGCATAAATACCGTGTTTCCCCGAAAATAAGACCCTGTCTTATATTTTTTTGAACCCTGAAATAAGCGCTTGGCCTTATTGCCATGCACTCAAAAGCCCAATTGGGCTTATTATCAGGGGATGTCTTATTTGGGGGGGAACAGGGTAATTAAACAGCATGTACTAGTATGTTGATCATGAATAAGAAGAATCAGTTAGTGCAGTGTGAAAAAACAGCCAGTGTCAGTTTCACCTGGCTATTTTGTCTTGGGTTCATTTGCTTTAAAGTCTGAATCTGAGTTTACACAAAACTCGAGAAGTGAAGCCTTGAGCAGATGTCAAACTAAAGTAGAAACATTAACTTGGCCCCATATTTTTTCTATCATATAAGTAATATTTGGAAGTTCCAGTTATAAATTTTGCTCTTAAGGATTGAATTTGATGCTTTATTTGGCCAAGTGTAATTAGACACACAAGGAATTTGTCTCCAGTGCAGAAGCTCTCAGTATACATGCAAAGCAACAGAATAATCATAATCATAATAATACCGATAAGAGGAGGGAGTAAAGAAGATAACAAGGATAAATAATAATGCTATAGCCATACTACATTACACATAGACATTAGACAACGCTGTGAGAATTAAGTGTTCAGTAGAATGATAGCACAAGGGAAAAAACTGTCCTGTGTCTAATTGTTTTGGCCTGCAATGCCTTATAGTGCCATACCAAGGGGAGGGATTGAAATAGTTTATGTCCAGGATGTGAGGGGTCTGCAAATATCTTCTGAGCTGTCCTTCTCACCCGTGCAATATACAGGTCTTCTGTCATGCCCCCGTCGGAGTCTGAATCTGCGGGGGAAGATGAGCTGGAACAAGAGCCGACAGAGATCGAGAGGGCGACTCTGTTGGCTTTGGAGGAAACTGGGGAAAGGCAGAGTCAGTCCGGGCAGGGCTTTTCAGGATTAGAAAGGCTTGCAGACAGGAGCAGGAGGGACAGAGCTCAGGCAAAGAGCAAGGACCCACCCCCTCCTGATCCTAGAGCATGAAGAGAAGAGAGAAGGTGAGAACAATGCAGACTGAGCCAGCTATGAGGGAGGAGAGTGCCCCACCCTCCTTCACAAGGCACACCTGGGGACTAAGATGTAAGGAGGTGCCGGTGGGAGGGGCATTTGTCGGGAACAAGCATTGAATCTGTTGAGCCTCGTGTGCACTTCCCGATGCCTGGAGATTACTGCTGTCTTATGGGGCTTGCCCAGTTTGCCTGCTTTGCTGAACTTCTTGCTCTGGTTACTGTTTTGCAAACCTGGCTTACTGGACTATTGGCACTGGTTACTGTTTGGCTAACCTTGCTTACTGGACTACTTGCAGCCAGAGGCTGCTGAAGGTGTGTGTGAGAGCTTTGCTCCAGGACTTGTAGTAAATGTGAGGACATTTGGGGGCAAAGTTGAAGCAATAAAGGGGAGTTAGACCTGTTCTCTGGCTGTGTTGCTTTCATGCCACGCCCCGGGTCATCACCTCTTCTATGGAAGGTGGGTTGGTTGCAATTGTTCTTTCTGCAGTCTTAACTATCCCTTGGAGTCTGTAGCTGTCCTGTTTCATTCCAGAACCAACCAGACAGTTATAGAAGTACAAATTACAGACTCAATAATTCCTCTGTAAAACCATCAACAGCTTCTGGGGCAGTCTGAACTTCCTGAGTTGACGCAGGAAGAACATTCTTTGTTTTGACTTTTTAATGATGGTTCTAATGGTAAGTGTCCATTTCAAGTACTGGGAGATTATAGAACCCCAATACTTGAAGGATTCTACTGCTGATAGTTATTACAATAATTATTGTTATTGCAATAATTTGTAATAATTATAATAATTATTGCTATAAATAATTATTGTAATTATTGTAATAGTTATTACAATAATTTTGTGTTATAACCATAAGACACTCTCAAAGTATTTGTTTTATTTCAACTAAGTTGTCATTGGTACATTTAGCTATATGTATTGACAATGTGCTATTTATGCTGATAAAATGCCTTGACACAGCTGTTTGACCTTTTTAAAAAGATTCTCCACAAAGTTACAAAGTAAGAATATCTGCTTAGTGTCGAGACCACTCTGCTATTCTTCAAAAACACTTACACCTTCTGCAGACAGTTTTAACTTACTCTTTCTGGTTAAAAGAAGCTGAACATTTGAAGAAGGGCTCAGAAATTATAATTTTTGAAGAAAATTACTTGAACATGAGCACCATGGACATGCTATTATCTTCTGACGGAAGGCAGAAAGAAATAGTCAAATATTAAACTCTTTTTTCCACAACTGTTTTGAGGTTCTACATTTACTGTCCTTTTGTGTTACCTATTTAAAAAGTGTGGTGGATAAATAGGCCTTGGAAAACTAATATTTCAGTATTATTAATTGCAATTCTCGATAGACCCCAGAATCTGACATATTGGCTGGTCTGATGGTACCTGAGAGCCAACAATATCCTATCCATTCCTGTGCTATATTTTGAACCCTGCTGTTGAAATAGTTTAAGAAATTCTTTTTATATTGTTTGTTTTAATCCAAGGGAAGAAAAATTGTGCAAGTAGCTTAAACTATTTCAACAGCAGGATTCAAAATATAGCACAGGAATGGATAGGATATTGATATTATGAATAATCTGTAGGATGTGTGTGTTCAAAACACACACACAGATACATAAGAGATTATATAATAATATGTTCCAACTAGGAGCAGAAAGATATGTGTTCTAGTTCTTCCTTAGGCATGAGAGTCAACCAGGTTACGTTTTGTGCTAGCTATTCTCTCAATCCCAGATTGGAAAATCAAAACATTTAGCTACCAACCCAGTACTGGAGTAGTAGTATGGCAAATTATGGTTTATAATCTTCAATTATTGGACTGCATCAGATTGATTCAGAATAATAACAATGGTACAGAGAAAGAAAGAGAACCTTATGATGTTTTGAAATGGCCTTTCAAAACATTATATAGTATATATACAAATTGGCAATTCTAGAGTTATTCTACCATTATTAAATTTGTGGCTTATTGTTTTAAGGGCATACAGGCCACCACATTTCCTATGGGGTCCTTTAATGCAATATGAGCCAGCATGGAACGTTCTTAAGTTCAATTTCCGGCAATATTATATACAATATTTTCATTATCTATTGAGCTTGTACTGAAAAGACACATTAAGTTTACTCATTACAGTGCAATAATTAGCAGATAATTTTCTATGTTTCAATGACTTTTTGTCATAACATTTAAGGGAACTTTAATTGCAAGTAATCAGAATTGCATGTTAATAGGTTGCAGATAATTAGGAAGCCATTTGCATTTCTCTTCTCACAAATTTCCTTAGCATTCAGACTTTGCTTAATTCATAATTTTTTCTCCTGAGAATTGACTAATCCCATTTAGTCACAGTAATAATAGACATGTTCTTTTTTTCTTTTAGCCTTTCCTCCAGACTTAATGATTTTTGTAAGATTATAGCTTTGATTAGTCAGATTTATTGGTACTAGCTGTATATTATTTTCCTTTTTACTTCTAATAACCATACGTAACCTGCCAAAGGAAGATGCAGTAGCTGCACAAATTATAAATTTGCATTATTCAATAGTAAAGAAGGTATGCTTTTCTCTTTTATTTTATCTTTCTTGGACATTTTAGCAAACTGATATCATGTGGAGCAATAGAATTCTAACATACAAAGAAGCCAAGTGCCTCATTTGTACTGCTTTTCTTTTTTCTTTTTCTTTAGTAAAGGAAAATATACACACAGAAAACAAAATCCCAAGTTGTTGCTTACTCAAAACCAGTATGGTTATTAAATGATATCAGTTGTTCTCAAGTAAGTAGGACATGAGTGCTTATTTTAATGCACTTTAATTTAAAATCCCGTTTACAGTTTAATACAGTTTGCAGAACAATATGGGCAATGTAAGTTAAATTTTATAGTTGAGCAGAACATGGCATATTTAGAAAACCAAATGTACTATAGTTGCTTATACTTTACTTTAAAAGAAATGTAATGGAAGGGGCAAAGGCTAGTAAAGGCAACAACAGTAGCAACTAAACTATGTTATATTGAGAGAGCCGAAAACCACCTTTTGATTAGTTTTATGAAATGTGCCTCAAGAAATGATGGTAAAGTGATCCTGCAGATAGAGATAAAGTAGAGATTGATCACTGCAGAAAACATCTACCTTATTTGTTCACCATATGGAGTTGGAGCAGAGAAAGAAAACCTAGCAAAAGGAGCACTTAAAGCAGTAAAAATATATGAGTATAACTGTCAAATGACAAACAGAGGTCTAAATGAGAACACTGATAAAGTAAATTAACATCATTTTATTCTTTTTGGCAGATAACTTACTTTTAAAAATTGTAAAAGCAGAAGCCTTGTGAAAATTCAAAAGGAGAAATTCAAAAATAAGCATTCTCTCTAAATATTTTGACTGTGTTTAGAATTTTTATCTTATTTTTAGCCAGCTGATTTTTAAAAAACAAATCCTAAGTGTTTCTATAATAAAAAAGATGGAATATTTTCCCCATATTATTTGTGTGTGACATTCTAGCACAGTGATGGCTAACCTTTTTCTCGTTGCGTGCCGAAAGCGCGCGTGATAGTGTGCATGTGCCAGCATCCATAATGCATATGGGGGGTCATATACCATATGGGCATAGGACCCCCCATATGCCCCGTGCCCCCACATGCATGCACATGACCCCCCACGCATGCGCACATGACCCCACACTCCCCTTGCATGTATGTGTGACCCCCCCACACTTCCCACGCCCCCCCACGCATGCGTGTGTGACCCCCCCACCCTGATTTGGGCCTAGCAGGCCTCCCTGCAGCCTCCTGGGACCAAAAACGCCACACCCCTCACACCCCATTTTGGGCCTAGGAGGCCTCCCTGCAGCCTCCTGGGACCAAAAATGGGCCATGCGTGACCCTCCAACCCCCCATGCATGCGCGTGTATTTCCCGCAAGCGCCCCTCCGCGCATGCGCGGCAGATACCTGAAAATCAGCTGGCCGGCGGGAGGCGCGTGCACATGCACGGTGCAGCTGAGCTGGGCGACGGCTCGCATGCCCGCAGAGAGGGCTGTGCATGCCACCTGTGGCACGGGTGTCATAGGTTCCCCATCACGGGTTTAGTACATGCATGTATATATACTAACTCTTTCCTAAGAATGCATTACTGTTAGAAGTTTTGCTACTAGTTTCTATAATAATCAAAATACTGTATGTTGATAGAAATAATCTTAGAATTGTTTGGTGCTTTGAATATTATGTTTGGTTTATCCGTGAAACAACAGTTAATTTTTTAAGAAATCAAGGTTCTGATTATTACGGTTCATTGCACAGTCAGCCAGATGTTTAGACTGGATTTGGCATTTTTTTATCCACTTATCGAATCCTTCCCAAGGACCTGGGATAAGCAGATGTTGCATTATTATTATTTATTATTATGAGGCATGTAATATATCTGCGTTGGTGGCTGTTAGTTACCCTCTTGTCCCTTTATAGTCTATCCTGAAATCTTTCCTGGTTACAGTTTGTAGTCTGTTGCATGTTAAGCAGATGTTTCTTCTTTGCTTCTTTATCTTTAAGTGCCCTTTTATACAGAAATCAGATTGTGCTGGTACTGTCATTTTTATCTGAGGAGAGGAAATCCCACCTGAATGAGGCTGGTTTTCTTTTCAGGCAGCTCCACAGTGATGCTGAGGGGCATGCACTTTTTTCTCTTCCTTCTGTTGGAGCTCATGGCGACTGCTGTCATTCTGGCATGTTTCTCCACTAATCTCTCTTTCAGTTTTTGGCTGGGATTCTCAGTCCCACTGGGTCTCCTTTGGACTGCCTTCTATTATGTTTAAATGTATAGTTTCCCTGTTTGAAAACTTTGTAAACACATATGATTTCCTTTACAATTCCTTGTGGTGTTTCATTCCTGAAGCTGAGAGAGAATACTGAAACCATCATTCTTTTCTACTTCCTGCATTTGTCTTTTTTTTATTACTTCTGTACTGGTGAAGTTGCTAGGAAACCAAGCACTGACCATGAACCTAGGGCTTGCTGATGAAGGAAGGTGTTAAAGTGATGGCTGTGAAAATCAGTCTGTTTCTTTTAAGAAAGTGAGAGAGTAAGGATTGCAGGCAGTGTTACAAAAATACCCAAAAGTGTGTTAACCAGCTGTTTTTGTTTCCTCGTAAATAAGTTATTTTTCAGTAAAATTGAATGTAATATTTCATTGTTAAGACAAAATGTTTAAATAATATGTTTACAGAGTTCTTTTGTAAATTAGGTCTGAATGAATGCTGAAATTATTTCAAGTCATGGTTTTCCTGCATTTTTTTCCACCATCCTTTTTCTCCCTTTCTCATATCTGTTCATTCTAATAGTGCCTCTAGAAACGTCCTGTATTGCTTTGTGAAGTAAACATAAGCTTCTGGATGTGCCTAATTTCTATGCCCAGGACTGTTTGTTTCCCATGCATAAATCAGGTGGAAATAAAACTGCCTTAAGAAATATCTTTCTGGGTATAGGACAATTTTGACCATAGTGATGTTCTTTATGGTCTACATTTACTATGATTCCAGGATGGTGGATTCCCATGCTGTCTTGCCCCACTCACCCATGCTTAACTTCCCTTTCCATGATAGGTCCTCAGACATATTGTTTCCATTGATAGACTTTTCATATGAGTCCAAGTAAATTATATCGACAGCATTCCTCTGGTCCACTAATTTTGTCACTTTGTCAAAGAATGCAATAAGATTAGTCTGGCATGAAACCCATGTTGGCTCTTAGTTATTCCTTTGTTTGCTTCTAGGCAGGGGCAATGGCAGAGAAGGTTCTCTTCCTGTACCCCACTAGTCAAACTTCTTTAACTGATGGGGTCTGGAACATACCCTCCTTCCCTGACTGAACAGGCTGATGTAATGGTGTGAAGGTGGTTCTGCAGGTAACCTGGCTCCATGCAGTGTAGGGCTTTGAACTTTTAAAACTCTTAAACTTTCTCCATCTATTTTCCCATGTTTTGTAAAGGTATATACATTTATCTACTTGCTCTGTCTTTATATATACTTGCAATCATTTAGTCAATATTACTGTTAAACAGCTGCCTTGGTCTTTCATGCTTTCTGGTGTTTGCTTTATATCATTCAGATTTTCAGCCAACAAAAATTGCTTACCAAACAAAAGTATAAGGGATGCACACCTTATGCATTAGATAGAAATTCATTAAATAAGCAATCAGAGATTATATATTATTGTTTTATTCCTTGCTCAGATTTGAACTTTACTAGGTGCTCCGTCTTAATATGGATTTATTTCAATATATTCCATTTCCTTTGCAATTACACCTTGTAACAATTTATGAAAATATTAAAATGCAACAATAGTAAATAAAATATAAAATAAATTATTCAAAAAGGGAAAAGTAAGAAAAAAACAATTATCAAACTTTTATACAGGAAAGGCCTTGGTAAAGAGAATCAAACAGGCAGCTAAAATTATAATGATATGTAAAAAATATGTACTTCACATGAGGAGCTTAGCAAAATGCAAGCATCTATCACAGAAGGTTCAGTCATGAGTAAGTGTAACATGTTCTTGTTCCAGTTGGGATACACAGAGCACAATCCTGTTAATCACTGACAACCCAATCAAATTCCCATAACCAGGAATCACTTTCCATAGGTTTTTAAGGATTCAACCTTATTTTATTTCCTCAGCTATTATTTCACTACGTTTTGATCATCCTGAAGATACTCATCTTTTCATGATTAATTGTTGTTAAAAAGTAGCATTATCAGCATATTGGTGGTACTGTAATGAGCATCAAAGCTCTTGGTGCTTTATATAGATTTTAAATAGCACTGGAAACACATTGCCTTGTGGCATTGCTAAGTTAGCTTTCAAACGCAGAGATAGTGTCACCAGTGTTGCCTCTGTGATTATCCTTGCAAATAGAAGATAGGAAAGCAACTGCTGTAATTCAGGGCAACTCACAGAGATGGGCCAGGAATATACATGCCTAAATGAACCCATACTTTCACCAGATGAACGCATATAGAGAACAACCTTGAAGGTATCTCTGTAGTAAAACTGAAAAAGGGTTCTTCGGGTATATTTATCTTAGGCATTTAAAGGGTTTCCAGTAGGGCTTAATTTAGTCATATCTGTTTGCAGCTATTGGGATTAGGGATTGAATAATATGCTTTTAATTAACTTCCAATCTAAAGGCAGACCTTCAGTTTTAAGCAAAATTGAGAACACAAATAGCATGCTGATGAATATCTATGCACATACGTTTAAGTATATTTGTTTGCTTCTTTACAAAATGTAACTTTTGAAGTTAGCTATAACATGATGCTCAGGCCAAAATATTTCCTTTTCGATAGAAATGTTAACTAATATGCTTTGCAATATTGCTTTTAAATGTCTGCATGCAGTTGGTCTTTGTATGTTTTGGATGGCTTATGTTACAGGTTAAAGAGAGAAGTATAAACCATCATTGTACTTCACATCATATTCATGTAACCTTAACACCTCACTCTGAACATTATAAATGAGTGTTTCTCCTTTAGGAAAAGACTTGTTAAGAATGATGTATGAAATAATATGTACTTTGCATGTCCTGTTTGTAATGATAAAGGTCATATAGTATCATTTACATAATCTCCAGCCAGAAATCAAGTCCTGCAACACCTCCGTATAACATATACATTATTTGAGGTTTAAAACCCATTATTATGAAAGTTAATTTTACAGTGGGTGTAAATGATCTATCTTATGGCTGCTTTTCTTATTCTATAAAAAATAATATAGCAAAAAATGCACAAATAGCAGGAAAACCAGCAGAGTGATGCATTTCCTTGACTCTCTGTGTACTCGATTGGATCTTGATTGATGGCAATCATTTGTCTTTGTCAAAAAGGAAGAAAAAAAAATCAGACATTGAAATAAGAGTGCTATCAAACTTTCTACAATGGCAGGAAGATTCTATTAATGTAGCCTCAGAGTATTAACTGTCTCTGTTGGAAAATGATAAAGAATGTTAATTCTTTTCTTGATCATATGTAAGTGTAAAATGCATTATTGTGTCACTGCAGTAAGATTAAAAGTGGCATATTTCAAATTTATGATGTGTTAGTATCAAAAATTAAAATAAATTAGAAAAAAGTAGGAAAGAAAAAAGCTAAATGGAGTAAGTTTTCATGCTTCTGATTCCAATTTTTCAACAAAACAATAAATGTTCAACTACCAAAGTGTCGTAAAATCCTTAATGCTGCATTCCACTTGATATTGTAGCTTTGAAGAGCTACTTCAAAGACTACAGAGCAAGAACATAAAAAGATATGAAATAAACCTTTTTTAAAAAAAAAGGTTTAAAAAGATCAGTATTTATCTTAAGCATTTTAATTAACAAAACAGCAGGGTGGAGAAAAAAAGTATCTTGCAGTATGGCATATTTTAATGTCAAAAAATGCATCAGTAATTTGAAGACATTTTCTGGAAGCTTTGTGATCACTTCAGTTAGAGAGGTTAACACCTCTGTTTTACATGTTTCATAGTATGATATGGATTATTATGTACTGTGTATCATTTTAGTTACCAAGTTTTCTTTAGTTAATGGAAACATAGGTAAAGCATATAGCTATTAAAACTAAATGCATCCCATATTGGCAGCACTTCCCCCCCTTTCAAACCTACTATTGTCTTTGCAAATATACTACTACTGATATCAGGCAGGGTCAGTTTTCAGTGGACTATGGGGATTTTCCTCTTACATTTAATGAGATTTCAGTGAAACTGTTCAGAGTTTAACAGCTCTTTAAACAGTCACAGCTCTTATTATTTATCTTGCCCATCTTAGTTAAGTCTGGAGTGGAATAGAGATGTTAGTTTGCATTTGTTTATGTTTTTCTTTTTTCTACTTGTTTCTTTGTTTGCTTCTTTTCTTTTCTTGCAGTAGCTTTAATCTGCAACACTGAAGCATAGTTGAGAAAAATACTTGTGGCTTAATATTTTTCCATGAGCCTGGACTGCTACTTTAATCATATTCCTGGCTTCTTTTAAAATCCTTAAAATATCTGACCACTTTGTCCCAGTGAACAAGCTATAATGTTCTATGTATGACCATAGAATCCTTAAGTGATGAGAGCATTCACCAAATAAATATATAATTTGTATATTTTAGTACAAAAATAAATATATAAAAATAAATTGCAACCTGAAGCCTTAACTAACACCGTAACTGCTTGGGTACAGTCAAAATTCCAATTCAGATCACCCGTTTTATAATGGTCTGCGGCAGCATAAGAACTTTTAGGAGTAGTATTTGAGAAGACCTCCAAGCATTTCCCATTAGAGCAAAGTTGTCATTGTTGTCACTGAGTGGGAACAATCCCTTTTCTTACCTGAAGACAACAGTGCATAGCTACAGGAAACTTTCTGTATCTGCCAGAAAGAACCTACATTGTTATATGAATTTTTGCACCTAATTTCTTTTATTTCATTGATTCTTACAATAGTTCTATACTTCACCTCTTAGCTATCTAATAAACAAACATATGTAAGCCAAAATTTACTCATAGTATGTGAGAACCACAAGAGTTGTGTTTCTTCCTGCTGTTACTTAGAAGCCTCTCCCAATCTGAATGCTCAAAAAATGTGTGGACTTTAATAGCCAGAATTCTAAGCAATAGTCATGCTGGGATGGTAGTTTTGGGAGCTGATACACACATTGATGCAGCATCCAGGCTGGGGAATTCTTTTGTCTAAATGTAGCCTTAGAAAGTGGAAACAGAATGCAGCTTCTCTGACATAATTTCTTCTGATGGGAAAAGAGTGGGGAGTTCATCACATAAACCACTTTAATGGTACAAATTGGATGGAATACAGAACTAATGAAGGTAATATGTCCTGTGAGTTTTGTAGAGATGTAACATGCACAAATTAAACTATTCCCTGTACTTCTATAGAGTAGAAAATTAGTTTCAGGTGAATGTAATTTTTATTTTAACATAGATGTTCACACAAAAATGTCTACTTCTCACTTTGGGCAAAATTAAACAATAGGCAGTTTGTAAGGTGTGAACTGTTATCTAATTTATTTCTATTCTTAATAGGGTAGAATAATAACATCAGCAGTGAAGAGCATCTAAGAAGGGTAGGTTATGTCTAGCATTCTGATATGAGATAATGTGGTCATTCCAGGGGCTATGGCTAGAATGGGAAGTTGGGGGAAAAACAATTTGCATAATTTTACATAAATTTGCATAAATTGTCTGAGCTGTTTTGCCAAGCAGACTATTTTATTACTAAAATAAAGTTCTAAATTACATTTTGTCCATCATATCCTATATCTTCTAAATGTCACTTGGTAAAATTGACTGTTGTATGCTAAGTTAGAAAAAAGGCTGGTCACTTAATTTCATTTGTAATAAAATACAACATTCCTTTTAGGCATAGAACATTTGTACTGTTCAGGAATAATACAGCATGATCTAGAGTCCATGCATAACTTGACTGCAATTTTCTAAACAACATGGTCTAAAGGACTGAATTGAGAAAAGGGACTGTGTGCTGTTTGACTAGTATAGCTGAAAATCTAAATTACATCTCTGTTTCCAAATCAAAACTCTGTGATTATGTACACTAACAATTATGTTTTGGAAGAGCTTTGAAATCTCCAAATGCTGTTGCATTTCCTTTCCACTTGAAGTTTAAAAGCCAATCCCATGATCACTCCAAAAACATGACTAGCTGACAGTAACTCACTACTCTATTAGACTTGGCTTTTGCAATGTGCTCTATGTGACTTTAAAGATCACATGGAAACTGCAGTAGGGAACTTCCAGGGAAGGTACAGTGAACTGAAGACACAGAGCCAACAACCACAGCAAAGACCAAGAAACCAGTGAGTAGGTCAGTTCCTTAGAACCTCTTCTGATTAGGAGAGATTAGGAAATTACCAGTATGTTCTCTTGGTTTCTGCTCATGAAGAGGCAGTAGGATAGTCATATTCCATGGGTTTGAGTGCCAGAAATGAAGGGATCAGTCATCATGTTCACAATCATAGTGCAGCCTTTTAAAGGACACTTAAGTTTACAAACCTCATTTTCTAATCATTTTTGGAAATTGCCTGTTAGCCATCTTAAAGCTATTAGAGATAAGTTTGAAAAGTCTTCATCAGGTACGTTTATCTTCACTTCTGAAGAAAATAAAAATTATAAGTTAAGAACTTTAAAATTTTGAAATAAATAAAGTGCTAAATAGGATTTTGGTCTAAGAAAGTTATACATTATAAGATCAGATATAAGATCAAATATTAAAGAAAATATTTAAAGAATGGAGCCAGAAATGCTACCTGCAATATTGTCAGTAATGATGTCTATGTATATGGATAGTCTATGTTTAAAGGATCTTAATGAAAGAATGACAGATATAGAACAAATTTTATCTGACAAGACAGAGAAAGTACTGAAAGAACCACACATGACAGGCCAAGAGAATGATTTGGAAAAAGACACTTTGATGGCTATGCAAAAGTAACAAGCTGAAGTTTTAAAAATTAAAAGAGAAATGCAAGTAATAAACCAAAAGAATGACCTGGAAAATGTTTTTTATTAGATCTAAAAAAGAAGTTTGTTAAAGCATTGGGGGAAAAATCTGTGCAATATGATAAAGAAGAATTGAAGAGAAATCAAATCCTATAACATTTGATAGAATGGAAGATTACGTCTGTTAGAAATAAAAGGAAGTAATATAGAATTGGCTTATTTGATCAGATTAAAATTTGCTATTTTGTACAAAATTCTAACAAACGTTTGTGGACTATTTGCTGCAACCATGGCTGAAAGTTAATATTTTATGGATTTGCTTATAGATAAGCGACGGGATAAGGGATAAAGAGATATCTATTTAACTAATAGGTGATGAAGAGTTATTACATTTGTTTATATTTGTGTTGCTGAAGGTTGGAAATCACTTCTTTATATATTTCTTTTCTTTTTCCTTATTCTTTCTGTACTTCTTTCTTTTTCTTTTTTCCTGCACTTTCTATTTTTTCATTGTCTTCCATGTTTAGTTTGTATTAATTTTTATTATCATAATTTTATTGTCAAAATATTAATAAAAACGATACAAAATGCGAATAGCCAATCTGCTAACTGGCACTAGATGCTATGAGCATATTACATCTGTGCTTTGGACCTTTCATTGCTTTCCAATACATTTCTGAGTGCAATTTAGACTTTAAAGTATAATTTATATATAGAGAACTAGGCTTTAAACCTGTAAAGCTTGGCAGCAAGGTATTTTTAGGACCATCTCCTTCAAATAATCAAAATCTAATATGAATGGTGGAATTAAGGGAGGCTGAGGTGGATGGAGAAGGAATGCTCTTCTATTATAGCTCTAATTTTCAAAAACAACAAACAACTTTCTAAAGGCAATTTGAGTTCCCACAAGCCTGTGGTCATTTGGAAATTGATCAAAGCAAAGCTGTTTCAGACAGCTTTTAATTGATTCATTAACATAATACCGTCAAAATGTTAACTTAATATGCCTGTTATTGGGATGGTATTTATATTTAAATTAATGATAAGATTTTTCATAGTTCCACTACTTTACTGGATATTTTTTTGGTCTGTAAACTTCAGTGAAAACAAACATCCAAATATTGTAGTCCATCCATAGTTTCAGATGCAGATTTATTTGCCTTTTTCTGGTACCTGAAGCTGGCTGGATATAAGGGTCTCTTTCTCACGTGAACCATAAATGCTGTAATAGTAGTAGTAGTAATAATAGTAATAGCAATTGTTATTATTTTTGTCCGTTGTTTTACTTAAGAAGGCCATTGAGACAATAACAATTGTTTATAAAAATAATAATTAAAATAACTAAAATAATTCATTAAATATTTTAATTATCAAATAAAAGGTTGGCCAAGGAGATATAGTGTATCTTTAGATATTTTCTAAATATCAAGACAGTGGAGTTCAAATACTATTCCCAAGGGTATATTCCAGTGGTTCCCAACCTTTTTTTGGCCATGCCCCACCTAAGCATCTCTAAAATCCTGATGCCCCCCCCTCCCGGTGACATATAATTCTTACTGTTCAAAAAGTGAACTCCTCACGCGGAGGAAGCCTAAAAGGCCATTAACGTTGGGAACCACTGGTATATTCTATAGTCTGAGAGTAATGCAGGAAAAAGAGGAGGTGTGTATGTATATATATGTATACATAAGTATACATACGTAGACGTAGGTGTGTGTGTGTGTGTGTGTATGTGTGTGTATAAAAATGTTGCTAACTTTTCCATGAATGATGGCATCTGATTTATATATATATATAGTTTACATCATATTAAAGAAAAGCAATATAGGTAGCCCTCGACTTACGACCACAATTGAGCCCAAAATTTCTGTTGGTAAGCAAAACATTGGTTAAATGTGTTTTGCCCCATCTAACCACCTTTCTTGCCACAGTTATTAAGTGAATCACTGCAGTTGTTAAGTTAGTCACATGGTTGTTAAGTGCATCTGGCTTTCCCATTGATTTTGCTTGTCAGAAGGTCGCAAAAGATGATCACATGAGCCCGAGAATCTGCAAATGTCATAAATATGAACCAGTTGCCAAGCTTTTGATCATATAACCATGGGGATATTGCAACGGTCCTAAATGTGAAAAATGGAAAGTTGAGGACTATCTGTACATTCTAGTTTCAGATGACGTAAAGATAGGAAACTAGCATTTTGTTTATGGACACCTTGATAAAATGAGAGAGAGTTTGGTTAATATTGTTCATCCCTATCTGTATGAAGGCACAATGCATTTCAGGTCAGAAATACAGTTTAATTCCTGATGCCTTTTAATACCAAAAAATTATTTCAGCTAGATTTTTACTGGATGTAAAGCATTCCTTGAACTTGAGCATTTTTCTATTTAAAATCAGGACAATAATCTTTTATTGTTGAAGATGTACTGGATAGTCATTTATTTAAGTAAGATTTAGTTTGCTTGCCTTTTACAGACATTAAAATCAACTGGAAATAAAGAATACTGTATATCTAAAATTTAAAATATAAAGCAAGAAACTTTCATAGCATGTATCCTGTAATAAATGGTGTAATCAGAATTTTTATTTACATTAGGTTTCTTTAACATTGATAGATATTGCTGTTAATTTTTTTTTAAATGGGTGATAATCACATCAAATTCTGTTGTAATCATTTGAACATATTTAAAAAGTAGTCATAAGCACAATTTCATGAAGCAACTTCCATTCATTTAGGAATGGAATTAGATTATTATATAATACAGAGAGAGAGAGAGAGAAACTCAGACAATGGCTAAAATCTTGTAAAGTTTTTAGTTTTTAGCAGAAGAATTAGTAAGTTGACATTTAAAAAGAATATTTATGAGTTTAATACAGGAACTGGCAACTCCATCGTTAAGTGCTGTGATCATTAAGAAGAACAGGGCTGTCAAACTCCCGGCCCGCAGGCCAGATGTGTCACGTGCTGGCCACGCCCATGCCCGGTTTAGCGAAGGGGAAAAAAGTCCCGATACGTCACATGACGACGCTGTGACGATGTGAGTTTGACACCCCTGAAGTAGAAAATCACATGTCCATGGTGAGGTTATGATGTCATTTCTCATTCAGTTGTTAAATGAGACATCACATGACTGCAACTTGTGATTTTAGTTCTGCATTCGCCATTAACTCTGCTTGTCAGAAGCCAGTTGTGAAAAACACAAATGGTGACTTTTGAATGCTGCAGTGGTTGTAAATGAGCACCAGTTGTGAAATGTCATATGGTAGTTCCTCATCTGTTAGCTTTGAGTTTTTTAATGACTTGTTTTCAGTAATTCCTCTTCTCTAAATGCCCTTACCTCTGTATTCAAGGGCACAGTTTCATCCTCCCAGTTTTGCTTCAACAGCTTGCTGTTTTAGGTACTCAGTTCTGTGAGCACCTGCAACTCTTTCTACCAATGCTGAAAACACTGCAAATTGCAGTCATATAACTGGAAAGGGTGCACAACAGCGGTGGGTTGCTCCCGGTTCGGCCCAGTTCTGCGAACTGGTAGCGGCGACGGCGGGAGGCTCTGCCTACACGCCCGGGACACTTCTGCGCATGCACAGAAGCATCGCGCGAGCACGTGCATGCGCACGAGCGAACCAGTAGCAACGGGATTTAGAACCCACTACTGGTGCATAACCTGAAATTACTGTTCCTGGTATCACAGAATAGAAATGTATCTGAGGACATCATATTCATGAGAATAATTTATCTGCCGTTTCCTGGCTCTCTGTGCAGTGCAATTCTAATGGACCATCACTGGTCCATAACCCCACATAACAATATGGTCTATTACTCTAACATTTATGCTTGTTAATGATACTATTTTTATTGTCTTTAAGCAAACCTAAGGATAACACATTGATAACATTATTACATGCTCATCACAAGTGTATTTATGAGGATAATTGATAGTTTCAACTTCTAAACGTGTCAGTCAGGCACTTTCCTCGATGGTATAAAACTCACATTCATGACCAGGCATAAGCAAACATTTTACCTGCATGATGTGTTTAACCTCCAGCCCAGGAAACAAGAGATGTTTTTCTTTGAACAGGCATCTTGTGAAATGAACTCCAGACTGGTCTCCTGTTTTCATTACAGCATGTGGTTTATTAAGGCTACTGGTCTGAACTTTCTGTTCTGCAGAATTACGTTTCACATATATAAGTTTTAGTTTGCTTTTTAAACTCTTGCAATAGGGATTGCTGCACTAATTCATTTTAGGAATGTCATTCCATGAACTATTAGCTTTGTTTTGGTCACTGGTTATTCCTCATCAAATTTCTAAAATCTTAGATTGCTTCTTGAGGATTTTTATGCCTCAAAATTAAATGATGTTCTATTCATACTTTTTGTGTAGAGGAAAATTGCATTTATTTATTTTTTTGCTTATAAATACTTTTTCTTTTTTGTAAAATTGTAGCCATGGTCCTTTCTTTTCTGCTGTTAAGAAAAACCAATTCCACAAGAAACTGGTAATGTGGTGCTGTGCCAAACAGAGGTACTGCTGATAATTTCCAACCAGTATGAAAATGCTAGAATTTTGTAAACATAGGAATGGAACAAATGAAAGTGTAATGACAAGTAATTACATTGGTTTATTTGTTCAACCCGAGATCTGCTGTTTGCATATATATTTATGGAGGATAACTGTGGGATGGCTATTTTGGGAGTGTTTCTCTCAGTGTCCCTCCTCTTTAAGGAAATAACTTTTTAATTGCACTTCCTATGTCTGTGATGTTTACCTGACTCCCTATACTATGTATTTGGGGCATCAGAATCTCTGTTGTTATCTCTATATCTAGAACTATCTATTCTACAGTATATCTATGTTTTTCAAGTGCCTTTTATGTATTTCCATGTTCCTTTAATATGTTGCTTCATGATTATATATAATTTTAGTAATTTTAACTTTCCTAAAAACATAATTTAATTTCATTAAAAGTAATGAAAGATGACTGCTTGACCTTAATCATTTAATACACAACAATACACGACAATTTAATAATACACGACAATTTAATACACAATAATACACAACAATACACGACAATTTAATACACAACAATACATTAAAAACCACAACAATACACGAGCACACAATAGATACAAACTTAATGTAAACCGCTCCAAACTCGACTGCAGAAAATATGACTTCAGCAACAGAGTGATCAATGCCTGGAATTCACTACCTGACTCTGTGGTTTCTTCCCCAAACCCAAAAAACTTTAACCTTAGACTGTCTACTGTCGACCTCACCCCATTCCTAAGAGGTCTGTAAGGGGCGTGCATAAGCGCACCAGCGTGCCTACCGTCCCTGTCCTACTGTCCTATTGTCTTCATCTATCTGTATTCACTTTGATTATGTTTATGATTATACCTATACCTGCTATCTTGTACATGTTTGACAAATAAATAAATAAATAAATAAATAAATATCTTTGAATAATATTGTAGTACAGTGTACTAGAATTTATGACAGAAGCTCTTAACAAATGTTTGGAAGCCTATATTAGGGGTTAATTATATGTTTATGGCACTAGATACAATATTTCTCAGTACAATATATACAAAAAAATATCAGTTTAGGTAACTAGTTATTTGTACTGATTGCCATACTGATTAATAGACTCCATTATACAATTCTCCAGAAGATGAGGAACAATTTGTATTTCGAGACTCCTATCTGAGTTGATACTTGATAATAATTTTAACAGATAAGTGAAGAAAGGCAGAATGATGAAGTATCTGTCCAGATTTCATGACTATCAAATAAATGCACACAGAGGCGGTAGTAATCTGCCTTTTTTCATACTTGATGTAGTGAATTTTAAGTTATTAATCACAGTTTGAACAAATGTAGCTTTTTAATGCATATTCCTGCCCTTGATAAATCCTACAAAATAAGTTACAAACTAGTCTTGAAGATTTCATTTTAAATTTCTGAAATAAATATAGATAGTAAAAATGTATGTGTTCCATTTACTAGGAATGCAAATAATTTACACAGTAATAAGAATTACAGTCAGGAAAAAGGAAATAACAAGGGAGTTGTTGTTTTTTTAATTAAGATTTTGTTGCATGTATATTATTAGGTTTCATATGATGTATTATTTAGCATGGACATTCAACAATTAAACTTACAAGAGGAGAAGTTTATAGATTTTCATTTACTCTAAAAAAATAAACTTTTACTATTTCTGGAGATTAAATAAGAAAATCTTTGGTACTGTGAGTCTGTATTCATTTGTAATCAGTAAATTAAGCCGAGCTATTTATTTTTCAAAGCTGACGTATGTACAATGATTATTACCTCATAAAAAGAAATGATAATATAGAAAGTAATTTTTGCTTACAGTCTTACAATAGATATTTCTTTATAAATAATATAATTTGTAATTGGGGAATGCAGATGTTGGCAGTATATCTCAGTGTTATTCTGCAGGCTTTTATTATTTTACATATTTATTTGTATCTTTAGGTATGAATACATACTTGAATTAGCTGCTATTGCCATTTTTAATAGATAATGTACAGCTTTATAGCACACTTGCTCATGATATGTAACAAGATAGGACCTGGCATTTATATATGCCCATATTAAAAAGATCTATGCATATTTGAATAATACAATGTGGAAAATAACAAATGTGGTAGAACCTTTTTATACATGTAAATTTTGAGATGTATTCTTTCAGTATTCTCACCATAACATGAACTTCTTAATTAAATGCAAAAATCTAGCTACATAAAAACAGAAACCAAATCTGATTTGCTTGAGAATAAATTGTTATTTCACTCTCCTGGAATAGTTTATTTAAAAACAGGAAAAGGAAACAAAAAAGGATTTTTTTACATTCTATGCCTCAGGGGCTAAAAGTAATGAATATTTTAAGAGATTATTTTAATTAAATTCCTGCAGATCTAAATAGAGTAATATTTTATTATCACATACATAATCATGTAACAGAAGTATTCATTAAAGTTAACACTTTCTCAACCAAGAATTCATGATAAGATTTAGTGACCTTGTACAAAAAGGCACAAATTAGGAAGAAAAATGAAGGGGGACAGACTTTGATTAATATAGGTAATGCTATACCATATTTATAATAGCTTTTCCCTATTCTGGTTTATAAATGCAGTCACTGAGAAAGGTGCCCTGCTGAGGCTGAAATGAGGCTGAAATCGGAGCACATGCCACTAGAGTGTGGGGAAACTGATCACACTGTCAGCAATTCATTTCAAAATGATGTATTTAGTGCTCATTTCACCTTCTAAGAAAGAAAGGAAAAGGAGTTTCTCAGACTGGAAGGTGATACTGTTATTTTCAAGGACATATCTAACTTAAAGATTGTAGAAAGGGTTTAGGGTGCTGTTTTTAAAAAAGGAAAAGGAAAAGAGCAAACAAGGAAAGCTTTATGCAGAAATCCAGTGCTACCATGCTGTTTGGTAATTGCTAACATATGTGGCTTCTCTATTTCATTGTAGTCGTCCTCGTGAGTTCTGGCGCCTTGACTACTGGGAAGATGACTTGCGGCGCCGGCGACGATTTGTGCGTAACCCCCTTGGATCGACACATCCTGAAGCGACCTTAAAAGCTGCCATAGAGCACGGTCAGTGTAAAACCTACTCACTGTCAATAGTCTCAGGTCTATATGGCAATGGAGATAGAGAACTTGATTGCTCTAACAGAGCATGAACTGTCACATTTGGAGTTCTCTTCCTTGCGTTTCAGACCTGAGCATTTCAAGACCTAATTAGTCATTATCTTGTAGCAGCATCTGCCTTGGAAAAATCCTTTAGGTAGAGGGTTCAGAATACCAGAAATTTGAGACAAAGGTTTAAGATTCTCTTATTCCCTTAAGTTTTAATAAGCTTTTGTGACAAATTGTTGTACGTATGAAGTTGTAGCAATATAAACAAGATATATTTTCCTGTGAGAAATCCCCACTGATTATTTTAATTAACTTCAGGTTAAAATGAAAATTGTGCGTGAGTCAAATGATATTCACAGGAGCTCTATTTTAATTTTCCTGCATTATACAAGTCAGAATGAATGCTTTTCTCAAAATATAAGTAAATTATAGGAAGATAGATAGATACCTAGATAAGATAGATGACAAGCAGGTAGACAGACTGACAGACAACATGGGCCAAGCATCTTAACCTCTTGTACTTATTCTTAAAGAGTCATTTCTGAAAGAAAATGTCTCCAATATGTTAGAGCTATAATGCGAAAAATATGACAGAAGTATTTTAAATACATGATCAAATAGAGAAGAGTTATTAGTACAATGTTAACCTTTAATGGTATTGATCACCTCATATTTTGCTAAAGGAGGTGAAAAATCAGATGTAGAATTAATTAGGCCCTTTCTGCTTTGGGATTGATACATTGTTGTACTATACACACAGAGAGATTTCAAGAGTGTAAATTGTCCTTAACAGTTATATTTAGTATAGTTTGATGCTATCACTTGCATTGTTTTTCAGAAGTACAGTAATGAAGTAGAACATTAGTTCATTTTTTTTTGTTTATCAGAATATTATAATAAGAATTCAGTGATTATATTTTTAATGTTTAAATATATTTTATTACATTTTAAATCATAATGCATTAGTGTAAAAACAGATCTAACTACATGAAAGGTATTAAGGTGTTTAAAACCATGTGCTTAATTTTAAACCTAATATTTAACTACTAATTGTATAATCACACGTGGTGAATACTCTAGCAGTATTATTTGTGATATATATATTTCTCTCTCTCTCTCTCTCTCCCT
>QLTV01003281.1:1236080-1251206 GCA_003457575.1 Thermophis baileyi | reverse complement strand
CTCCCCCCCTCTCTCCATGCGTGCATGCAGAGTGATGGTTGTAATAATACAGAACTGTAATAGGCTGTATGGTATGCATTTTTCACTGATTATTGTGAAAAAGTCAAGCAAATACAAAAATGAAAATACATTTACACAACTAATTATATAGGTGATTTCATTAAATGTTATTTGGAAAGGCTTTTGTGCTACAATACTGTCTTTTCTTCTCAAATACCATACTAACTATTAATACAGTTTTTTGAGCTTAAGATGATAAAGAATACTCTTAATTCAAATATTTTTAAATCTGATTCTACTTCAATCCTGTACTTGCAAGTAGAATATAGCAAACCACTGAAATAAACCTGATTTATTTAATTAATGTGTATACAATCGAAGCATGGGTCTATTGTTTCTAGATTATATGCGCTTATGCCACAAAAGACATTAATGCAGAAAAGGCATAATTTCTAAGATGGTTTGACTTGGTACGGCAGACAATACTTGATGGAATAAATAACAATTATTGTATAGTTTTTAGATAGGTTAGGTTTGTGAAAATATCTTAACTGATTAATTGGTAAAACAGTCTAACCCTTTTAAAAGTAAAACCTCTCTGTCCCTACATTCAGCACATACATACCCTGTTTCCCCCAAAATAAGACATCCCCTGATAATAAGCCCAATCGGGCTTTTGAGTGCATAAGGCCAAGCGCTTATTTCAGGGTTCAAAAAAATATAAGACAGGGTCTTATTTTCAGGGAAACACGGTATATACTCACATACTAAAGCATCACATACTTGCTCAAAGTAAAAGTGCCTTAAAATTTATTCACAAAACAATTTCTGTGTGCTGTATCCACAGCTGAACAGATACCAGGTGATTGTGCACGAATATGTTTTTTCAGCTGTTTCCATTACTGTGCTGTTCAAGAGCTTTCTTCCTTCTATAATACAAATTAAGGCTGTGGATTGCTTCACATTCAAAGAGAAAAAGGTGCTTTGGAGCGTGCAGAGATTCCAATGAAACAGCTGCCTCCTATTCCTTAAATCAAATGCACCTTTTCTTAGGATTGTGTGGCTGCCTACTACAATTCCATAACTGGCAAAAGGCACAGCTGAATTATGGACAGATATTCTGCTTATGCCCTCCACATGCTTGATCCACTTTTTTTGCTTTTGGCACTGAAGCAATGTATAGTCTTAATTCAGTCTAATGCTTACTAATGAAAATAGTCTATAGGTAGCAAAACTAAACAGGAAATAGAAAGGAAACTGAAATGAACATCTACAGTCTTTGTAAATTATATTTGAGCTAATATATAAGCATACATTAACTTCAGGATGACGGGCATATTTAGCCTTTGAATGGCATGGCAGAGGTGACACTATAAAAAAGTAAATCAAGGCAAAGGCTAGATGAATTTAAATGTATAGTTAACAAGGTTCTACCTGAATTAGAATTTTGTAAGAAGCATCAAATCTCTTTCTACCCTTCAGTATATCACAAGTTCTCAATGAAATTATTGTTCTGATCTATGGTTTCTTTAATTGCAGAATAGCCTATTTTAAGGTCTACAATGTTCTACAATTCCTTTTGGTCAAAGCAATTGGATTCAGGCCAACTCAGACACACTTATTTTCTACAGGGCAGTTTATTGGTTTAATTCTAAATACATCAGCTCTAGTAATTGTAGATTGTATATAGTTATATATGATTTCTGGAAGAAATATTCTCTTTGTTATATTCATAAATGTATTTTTTACAACTATTGTAATGTTTGTTAATTTCTGCTGTCTTCTAGATATTCAGTTTGTTTTTGTTTTGTTTTTTTTATAAAAAGATAGAAGGGAAATCAATTGTAATTGCAAGCTTGTACAATAAAATATTTGATATGGTAGGTAGTTCAGAACAGGACTATTCCTATAGTTCCTCCCTTCAGGGATGCAGTTTATTAAATATTGTTGTTGGAAGAAGTGGAAGAGGTCCAGAAACAATCAGACATAGTATATAAGGCCAGAGAGCAAAAATCATGTCCTTCTTTAGCCCCATTTATGTATTTCAGTAGCCATCTCTTCAAGGAATTGACTTGGTTTGAAGGAGAGCCTCTGGTGTAGAGGTGGCAGAGTAAATACCTTAAGACTAATGTTCTCTGTTCAGACAATCAATATCAGTGCAATGACTATTCTCTGGGCTACTTTCTACTTAAAAACATTTTTTTAAAAAAATTCTGACAATTTAATTGCCCTTCCCAAACACACATTAACTTGCCTCTGAAAAAGGACTATAGGAGATTTTTCAAAGAGTGAAGTTCCAAATGGCTATTTGTAAAAGGCTTTATTTATGTCTTGAATGAAGCTTGTTTTCCATTGGACCTCTTTTAAACTCAGGTGTTGAAATTGTTCTTATCATTAAAAAAAAAACTTACATAAAATGTATCCTATGTGAACAGATACATTTTAATTAATCCTCATTGTAGAAATGTTGCTCACAAACAACTATAATAAATTATTTACACTGAATATATCATCTTCCACTTTAAAAGGACTTTTCGCATGGGTTATAAAGACTTTACTGGGCATAATGAGTAATCCCACCCTTATGTATTTCTTAGGAAACATATTCTTTTCATGGATGAATACAAACAAAAAAAATCATATTTTCAGTCATTGAGAGTATTTTCGAGAGTATTTTTAAAAGACTTTACAGAAAACCTAAAGAACATACAAGTTTCAACTTTATTAAAGAATAGTATGATGATATTCTAGAATAGCTTACAAGTAAATTTATTAACATTAGAAATGAATTTAATCTGAAATCTTAATATATAATGTTTTTTAACTATGTAAAACTAAAAAAACAGTTTTGTAAAACTAAGCATTTCAACTTACGTCCAGAAAAGCAGAAAAAAATTAAGTTCACAAAACCAATCCATACAAGATTATCAAAAAAATATTGTCAAAATAAGTATGCAGAAAATGATAGGTTAAAATGATCCTCCTGCTGTGACCCCATTTGATCTATTGGAGCAATTATTGAGAAGGTCGTCTAAACCTAAAGGGTACCATCATGACAACATATTTGGCAAAGTATAAAGGGATATTAATTGAGATATTGTGAATCTAGGAATTATATGAAAATTTTGATCTGGATCATTTAAGAGCTATACATTATTGTAACTTCTATATTATTCAAAAGAATGAATAGCAGTATTTAAACTAATTAAAATTTCTGGGCAGTTGTCAAGGCCACTTTATATAAAATGAATTGCAAATATGAACTTGAGGCAACTTCATCCCACAATTTCATGTAGAAATTCAGAAACATGATATGTAAAAACAAATTCAATGTCAAACATCATGTTTAAAAACAATCAACATTGGGGGGGGGATTTAAAATACAATTCTTGAAAGCTGCATTTGCATTCTGCCCAGTCAGAGTTTCTGGAATTTATCATCAAGTCATGGGTTCATGTAGAAAAATTACATTGTTAATGAGATGAGTTACCGTCTCTGCTTTTCCATTTATGTGGGCACATTCAGGGAGGAAAATAAGTGAGGCAGTAACAAGCTGCTTAACATTCTTTTCAGATGTCCTAGTCAAAAATTATTTAAAACACTTCATATTTTCGAGGCAACAAATGAATCTAGGATTCTAAATTCTAAAATATCATTGGTCTGAACAGCCTGGTAGCCTATCTACTAAGGACTGAATGGTTAAAAGTGCAATTTCTTGTAAAATCTACACCTGAGGAACACATGTTCTAAGATCTCAATATCACACAGGCATCTTCTGTATGAAAAGGGTATCTGATTGTATCTGCCATATATAATTGCAGAGGGAACAGCATTGGAGTATGCTGTAGAGAAGGCCCAGTGATATTTGGGATAGGACAACTGGTGTAACATGGAGGCAAGAACTGTACAAATTGGTTTATGAGAATGAATTCAAAGCCTTGATCTTCAATCTTTCCTTGGAGAGATGAGTCAGGGAGAGATGAGAAATGAGGATAAAATATTGGATGGTATCAGAAGGCAGTGAGATACAAGAGAATCAAGAAGGTCAATACTCCCTTAAAGTTAGTTTAAATCATAGACACAGAAGTTAAAGGAAGAAAATGAATTGAATAACAGCTGAAAATGAATAGGGGAGAAGCATAAAAAGTGGAATATGCAAATTAAAAGCAAATGAAGATACACGAGGAAGCTATTAGCTGAAATAAGCTGATCAGGGTCTGGTCAGTACTTCAATAGGAGACTGAACACATTGCATTAGATCTATTGTGAAAGGAAATAATATAAATAAAATTTTAAAATGCAGAAAAATTAATATTAAGTAATATAAATTTCAATTTTGTCACAGGACAAAACAACAATAACACTTATTTGCTTGTTTTGGTGGTACAATCTAATATTTTTCATTTTACAGTTGCCCTATTAATTGCTTTTAAATTATAATTATGAAGTGTTAACAACTAGGAAATAATCTAATGTTCAAGTTCTTCCTCACTGTTTTAGAATGCTTGGCAACACTGATGCCTCAAAAAGGTATTTGACATTAACAAAATTAAATGTGGAGCAAATTCACCTGTTCTTCCCTGAGTAGCAATAAAAATTCAAACAGGATGATATAATAAATACTAAATATCAAGGCTAGCTATTATGAATAGATGAATATATTGAATGAATGAATGAATGAAAATATAATAAACAGACAAACAAAAATATCCCCATCTTTTTTGCAAGGAAATGATAGTTCATGACTTCATCTTTATTTCTTAATTATAATATGATGATAATTGTATTAAAGCTTTTAAAAGCTAATTTTATAAGCAGTAAGCTCAGGAATCCATAAGTTCACTGTGGAATGAGCTATGTTCAGCAGCTCCATGGTCAGAATCCCATATGAGCAACTTAACGCCACTTCCCACCAGATGTCAGTCATGTGCTCATCTGTCACTATTTTTCTATCTTAACTGCCAGAATTAATTTCCACAATTATGTCAGCAGGTGAAAAAGCTGTCAGTCAGAGACCATTTTGGCCTATAAATCAGCTAGTCACCACTTTACTCTCGAGCTAACTTTCAGGCTAAGATGTAAGGGTTCAAAAGAATGCAATTATTAGTGTATTTCAGTAGTACTTCCAAAAGTTTATTCTCTTTCTCTCCCTCTCTCTCCCCCCCCGCTTCTCCCCCTTCCTTCCTCTCCCATTTATATATAAAGCAGTTTCAAAGCATTGCCAGTAAAACTTTCAAACAAAACTGTCAGATAACAGAAATGATTGGCCAGCAATATGATTACGTCAGCTGGATAGTTTGTTCTATAGAAAGCATATGGCATAATCTAAAAGAATAGCTGTGTAATCTCATGTCTTAATCACATAAACATTTATGTTTTCAAGTCTGCTGATTATGACCTGTGGTTTTAATTCTGTGGAGCACAAATTAGAACCTTGGTATGTGCTGTTAAATTGCAAATATTGTGGCTTGAAACCAGAGTTGCTTTTTGTTAAAGAAAAGATAATTTCCTGGAACTTCTGTATATTCAGCACCTTAATCCCAGAATTGGGATTTCTTGGCATCAGTGGCCTTCAAAGGTATGGGTGGGAAATACTTGTTTCATGAAAGTGAACTTTTTTGTGTTTGAGTTAGTTACTCAAAGCCAATGATTTTAAAAATGTAATTGTAAGCTATTAGAAAAACTCAGTCCATCTGTTTAGTTAAATAATGATTTTTCACTTAATTTGCTTGAATGCAAAGTTAATTTTGGTGCACATTTGACTACTCTGGTGGCGTTGAATGTATTCTGTTTATATATGCTGATTTATTAGCTAAACGGCCATACACCAAAATTGTATCAAAATTATGAAATAATTTAAAAGAAAAGCAAGTAAACTGCAATCCTTCATGACCAGTATATGTATCAGAGATCAGATTTATAGTATATCAATTACTATATTACTGTATATAATTACTATACAATTAGTCTGTCGAATCACCTGGTATACCCAAATATGGGAGGGAGCATACTGCTTCCTTTCACCTTTCGGCCCCAATCCAGGGGCCATGCAGGCAGTCGCTTTCACAACATATATATGTGTGTATGTGTGTGTGTGTGTGTGTGTGTGTTTTATAAAAGAAATGAGGGCAAAATAGTCTAGCTACATGATAAAATAAAGAAAGAGTCCTAATGTTACTTCATCATAGAGCATATCTACCAGCTTCTGATGGCCATTGCTACATCTAAAAAATTTACAACCATAATAAGATGTTTCAATAAACTGGTTTCACAATATCTGACCTATAATTGCTAATTGAAATAGGTGAAAGAGGATGCTGTCAAATGGTTCAATAAGCTCAAGATATCAAGAATGATTATAATTTTTATTAACTTTTTTTTGGTCTTCTGTTCAGTTGTGTTGAATTCTCAGAGAGTGCCTGGACAAGTTCCTGCAGTTTTGGGGGGAAGGTTTTTTAGGAGTGGTTTGCCATTGCTTCCTTCCTAGGAGAGACTGATTGGCTCAAGGTCACCCAGCTGGCTTTATGCCCAAGGTGGATTTAAAACTCACAGTCTCCCAGTTTTTAAACTGATGGCCTAACTACTATACAAAACTGGTTCTGATTAATAATATACTTATTAACATGAATGTTGTAGATTTAACTTCAATGCCCGAGAGCACCTCAGAGGTGTAAGGTAACGAATATTACTATATCTGTCTGTTGTCATCATTGAAGTGACAGCAAGTTGTCAGTTTGAACCAGTTTAAATCCTTTCTATGTGGAAAATAAAAGATATTATAAAAATATTTAGCCAAGAGAGCATCTGCAAGCATTCAATAATGATGATGGGATATATTTATAATAGAATAGAATAACAGAGTTGGAAGGGACCTTGGAGGTCTTCTAGTCCAACCCCCTGCTTAGGCAGGAAACCCTACACCACTTCAGACAAATGGTTATCCAACATCTTCTTAAAAACTAACAGTGTTGGAGCATTCACAACTTCTGGAGGCAAGCTGTTCCACTGATTAATTGTTCTAACTGTCAGGAAATTTCTCCTTAGTTCTAAGTTGCTTCTCTCCTTGATTAGTTTCCACCCATTGCTTCTTGTCCTGCCTTCGGGTGCTTTGGAGAATAGTTTGACTCCCTCTTCTTTGTGGCAACCCCTGAGATATTGGAACACTGCTATTATGTCACCCCTGGTCCTTCTTTTCATTGAACTAGACATACCCTGTTCCTGCAACCATTTTTCATGTTTTGGCCTCCAGTCCCCTAATCATCTTTGTTGCTCTTCTTTGCACTCTTTCTAGAGCCTCAACATCCTTTTAATATGTATTTAATATGTATTTAATGTAAATATTTAATATTTAATATGTATTTGGACATTTAAGACATTAAGCTTTGCCAGGACTTTTTATTGACACAAAAGACATGAAGTAGACCCAGTAAGGTAAATCAGAATCTGTTTTTCCCAGCAAAAGAAAAGCAGACCAGTTTGAGAAAATGGGCTGTGTGATTCCTCCTCCTAAATGTTTTTTTCCAACCAGATTTTAAGTCAGCAGACTTTCAAGTGGGTCTCAATAGAGTCCCAGAGGAGTTCCAGTTGGAGAAGTGCATTTTTGTTTGAACAGAAGCTTCACTTATTGAAGGGTCCAGTTATCCAGAGATTTGTAGGATGATGTCATCACCATGAAGATAACACTCAATTCTCTCTCTCCCTTTCAAATGAGTAAGGAGAACTATTTATGTGTGCTTCACAGCTTCTGGATGCAATGATATGCAGGATCCTGACAAACAAATCAAACTATAGTAACTATAGATAAAACAGAAATATGTGGATAGGCACTGTTTAGACTGAGCAAACTAGGTTTTAGATAAGGTAGAGCATTTCCTGAAACAACAGGCATGCAGCTTTGAAGAGCATGATTCCAACTTGTCACTAAAGACATATATGACTTCACTGGCATGGTCAACTTCCAAAACTGGACTGGGATAAAATGTTCTCATTAATCCATGCCATCATAGGTAAACAGTGGGATTACTGCTGATTGTTACGCTTCTCTTGAAGACAATCCATAGCTGCAACTGGTGTTCAGTTGCTAAGCAGGGCAGCCAAATAGAATCATGATAGTGATTGCTTGTGTGCTACTGAGTCTATGTTAAGGGATTGGCATCAAGCCAGATACATTTTAGAAAATCTACTTTTTCAGTGCAGCTTGAGTCATGAGATCAGCTGGGAGAAGTCTGTTGTAGGATTGCTCATAATAGGATGACCCAGAGTGGAGCTTATAAAGCATGGTGCAATTGTAAACATCTTTCCCAAGGAAAGTATGGTTAATACCATGCTTTTTACAGATAACAACTGAATACTTGCCTGTTGATCAGGGCATTTGTAGGTGCAAACTGCTTTTAAGTGAATAATTGAATTGTATTTTATAGTCTTGTTTTGCAATAGTTTGTTTAATTGTTTTACCTCATATTTGACATTCTTATTATATACCACTCTGGCCTTCTTTGAACAGAATAACAGCAGTAATCACATGAGTGATTGCGTAGGTACCATAATTTTATCTTATAAATACACCCACAATAATATACTTACAAAGTGGGGGTGTTTTTGAAGTTGTGATAGCTAAGTAGGCTTTATTTTAGACAGAATACCTATTGATTTTTGCCTTGAGGTATTACTGCCACTTTACTGATGATAGTGGAAAAGCCAAAATGCTCGTACGGTTGGGTAAAGTACAAGAAGTAGTGTTTTAGCCACATCATATCTGTAAGCATAGGTAATAGATAAATCCTTATTCAGGCATTTTTCAATAATGTTTTAAACCTCAGTACCATAGGCAATTGATTATCAAATCATCTGTTGTTATGTTAAGTGGCAAAAGATATTAGAAAAAAATTAGCATGTGTAGACAAGTTTACTAGAATTATTCTTGAAAAATGTGGCATCCATTTTGATTTCCTAACTTAACAAGTATGAAAGGAGTTGCTCAGCTTTAAATAAGAGTCTAATTGAGACAAAGTTTTATAAGCCACAAAATTATATATTGTGTCAAGTTACAGACAGCATGTTAAAATTTACATATTTGCTATCTGCTTTATTTTTATTTTTTTGCTGTCACTTAATTTTTTAAAAAAAAAATTCCTAGAAAGCAACTAGACTACTGAGAATTAAATATTAGTGCATGTGTATTTTACTAACTTAAAATCCTCAAGGGAGAGTTAATTACAGGAAAACCTTTCTAAATATCAACTGCATATTTTCCATGACAAGGGGTTTTCAACTTTCACTGAATAAGTCCAGAAGTAAGAGTGTTGTTTAGTTATATCCACACATATATTTAAAAGGAAAAGGAAAAAGAAATTCTTTTCCTGCTTGCATGGTTGCTACTGGTATACAGATTTGCAAATATATTTTAAAGCATCCAGATTCAGAAAAAATATGGAATATATTAAAAAGAGGCTACATTTTAAATTGAACTTAGAATTTGAAAAGCTAAAGACACAGATTCTAAATCGATTTGCTTTATGTATTGTGTTAATAGTTTCATTTGAAATTTCTGTTCACATGCTTACAGACACAATTAAGCTTATATATGGCCACGAGGGATTGCCTTCCTCTGTAAATGTTTGCAGATTAAAGGTTTTTAAAAATAATTCCTTGGAACCTTAAACTGTGTATGGCTGTGATCAAAACATAATCAGCTTTGGATAGAAGCTGGCTGGCCAGGATATGTTTGACATATGTTTCCAAAGAAGATGGAGGCCAGTATGTCGCTTCTTCTACAACACAAACTAAAATGGTCTATACTTTTTCCAACTCTTTTCTATATTAGAAATCCAGATAAGTTTCGTGTATTCTGCAGCTATATCACAGCAGGTAATATATAAGTAGTGGATTGCTGCCTCCTAACTGTTTCCTGTTGTCAGCTTTAAATACAAAGAAAATATATTTAGAGATTGAACAATAGCAATGCTGAGAACAAAATCAGACTAAATACGTCATTCATTTATTACAATTACAGAAGTTAACTCATTTTATGCATTTTGGAGTAGGATTATTTGAACAGACAGCTTTGTCTTAATATTAGCCTTTACTTTTGTTTGGAAAAACTGGTAAATATTTAATGTTGTGATCCTGGAGTAAGAAAGTTAGCCTTCCTGAAGCTGGTCTTTTCCAGATGTATTAGATCCCCATCCTCATCATTCCCAGGCAGCATGGCTTTTATGAGAGTTATGGGAGCTGACATCCAACCTATTTGAAGGTCAACGGGTCAGAGAAAGATGGTATAAAGGCACTTCAGCGCCGGCCACATTTAGACTAAAGTCCTGTTCATTTCAGTAGCCTCATTCCTTAAGTAACGTGTGTTTTACTGCAATTTTAAGAACGAATTGGGTTGCAACCTAACTTTATCACATCCTTTCACTTTGAGTCCGTGCAGCATTCAAATCATGCAGATTTCTCCTCAATGCTCATCACTTTTCCCTTTCCATCCTGCATCCTTTGAAAATGTGCGTGTCTATATATTCTGTGTGTAAACACACCGGTTTCTAAGCGATGTCTTGAGCTGTTAATACTACCTCTGCAAAGGAAAGCGCTGCTGAACCCCATCGCTGGGTTCCCCCCACCCCAACTTTCCGTCGAGGCACTGTGGCCGTACATCTCCTCCGGCGCAAGGGAAAAAAATCCCGCTGAGCGCCGTTTTGATAGAGCCGCGCTCGTACATCGCAGCCTCCGCTGGAACGCAGAAAGGCCGCGGGTACGTTCCCGCTTACTTGCCCTGAATTCATAGTGCAGAATTCCGAGGAAGCCGGTACGGCCGACTGGTCTCCGCTGGCCACCCGTGCCGGAGCGATCTGAGAGCTTGTGTCCCCGGAGAGCTGTTTGGCCGGGCGATGCCGCCGCTTTCCAAACTCGGTTCTGCCGCTGCAGCCAGGCGGAGTCTCCAACAATCTGCGCGATCCCCTGGAGCCTCCAGATCCTAAGCGCCTTTTTAAAAAAGAGAAATCTGCCACGTTGCCTTCTGTGTAGGTATGTTGTCTTTTTTTAAAAAAAAAAACACCTTTTTTTTAAAAAAAATCCAAAGTTGCCTTGGGTGACTCGGTTGGTGTGATACTCTCAGAAACGGGGAGCGTGTCTTAAAATATCTTGGCACTGAGCGCGCCTCTCCCGAAGAAGAAGAAAGCGAACTGTCATTCTTTCTTGCGCTTGGGGACCGGCAGCCTCTGCTGCCGCCTGTAACGCGGACAAATGTCGCCAACGCGGCGCCAGGGTCAGCCTGCTATTTCCCCAATAAAGCTGCGTTTCACACAGGCTTCGTGGCTTGAAAGGCACTGAGGGACTTGGATCCCGAGCTGCTTTAAGTTCTACGACAAGTTTAAATTTCTACCCTCCCGTAGCAGCCCTGGAAGGAGAAACCCCGGCGTCTTTAGGAGGAAAACCAGGCCCCAAAACTTTGAAATAGTGCCGCCTTCGCTTTCCGCCTTCTCCCTGGCCCAGGAACTTCTCAAAAGAACCGCTTCCACTTACAGCTGAACGCGTCTCTCCACCCGCGAGCGCGCGCAGACGGCCGATTCCAGCTTCGGACTTCCCGCTTTCCACGCGCCTGCTTTTTCTTACGGTCCTTTGGCTGATCGTTAGGCACGCCTGTATAGGATTGCAGCCTCTCGGCGCGCTCTAAAGCCACGTCCCTGGGAGCCCAGTAAGCACTGAGTCCCAACACGTAATAATGGGCTTTCGCGACCTCATCCTTTTATCTCTTGGTTCCGCGGAGGGAGGATCAGGCCCATATTTCGGGTGGAGTCCCTGGACCTGCACCGTGCCTGTTGGCTACGATCTGAGAGGAGAAGGAACTGGATTGGGGGTGAATTGGACAGAAGCCACTAATGCCATTTCTGGCTAGCTGCTGTCCCCACAAAAGGGAGGGGACGCAGCTGTGAAGCCAGCCCTCCCCCTATACACACAGCCCTAAAGCAATCTCTGTGGGGACTGTGAGCAAGAATGTCCCTTCAACCAGCATATTCGCCTACCACAGTCCTCGCAAGGAGAATGTTCCAGAAAAGGTGTGCAGTTTCTATATTATAAAAGGAAGTGTGATGGTTGTGAAGAACAGGGAGGTTCTAAGCCCGTTTTGTTAACAATAAGCCTACCCATGTTCAGTTTAAATGGCAGCCTATTGCCCTGCCTGACTCCCCAAAATCAAAATTTCTTCATGTTTATACAGGCATTTGGTTGTCCCGTTGGTCTAAATTCATTGAAATCCATGCACCTGAAGTTTTGCTGATATCTGTGGTTCTGGCTCAGTAGGAATCTCCTCCACTAACTTCCCTTAGGCATGTTTGGCTGGTTTGTCTATCTGCCACTTTCCTCTTGAGAATGGCAGTGGTGTGTAAAATCTCCTTCCTCTGCATGGTCTTTGGTAGGGTTCTCTACTAAGCTTGATGTGATTGCCAGGTATATGTTGTGTCTACAAATACAAGCCAGCTACTTTCCTGCAACCTTAACTTTAAAAAAAAAACCTGCTTACAAGTGTTTCAGTGAGTAAGTGGGAGGCAGGGCTGGAAATGAAACAGGCTGTTTGCTCTGAATATCATGTAACTTGGTTTAGAGCTAGTTCTGTGTTTCACTGAATTACAGCCATCACTCTCTAACTGTTCCTTCCCCAGTATTAAAGCAGTCCACCAGGCTATTTGACCCTTTCCCAGGTAACTTCCTTTCTCCATCCTAAGTCTTCAGGGTGTATATAAGCAAGGCTATTTCTCCCCCCCCCACCTCCTCATTGTAACTGTTGATAGCTGACAGCTATGTTTCTCTTTCATTTCAGCTCCAGATGAAGATGTACTTGTTAAAGGAAAGCAGTCTATCAAGAATCAGGCTTTAGGAAATCAGAATTCAGAAAGCGAGATTCTCCTGGAAGTCGATGATGATAATTTGTCATCCATGGAGGAGAAAGAACTTGAGAATTTAACTGGTAATTTCTGCTATTTGTATTCTAGAATCTCTGTACTGGTTTAGTTGCACCTTAGTAACACCATTTCTGCAGTGGCTACACACACACACACACACACACACACACACACACACACACACAATTACATACATAGGTACTAAAGGCTTCTTTCTTCCTGATGAAGTTATTTTCTGTCCATAAGAAATAACTTTCAAATTACTGCTTTAGATTCTGTTTATTGAGGACTTTTAATACAATATTTCAGATATGCACATTTGCTTTTGTGTACCTAATATTTTTTGGAGGGGGTAGCTTTCTCTAGGCATTTTTCTAAACCGTAAATCCCAGTGTTCCAATATATTATACCAAGCTTGACAATTAATCCGAAATCTTTATTTAATACTCGTAAGTCATTTGGTAACTTGGCTTCCTTTCTTCAGCATTCATGCCAGTCATGCTGCATTTTCCTTTTTATTTTTTAAAGAAATGGAAAAAAGGATATATGTTACTGTAGCAGATTTGTGCAGTTTATAAAAAAAAACAAAAATAAAAAGAAGCAAAGACAACTTTTTCTGCTTTGACGTTTTAAGTATGTAACTAATTTTCTCTGGTCTTGAACTGAAAATTAGACGCTACTCTTTTTTTCCTTTTACTTCTATAAAATACATCCAGACATATGTATGTATGTATGTATGTATGTATGTATGTATGTATGTATGTATGTATGTATGTATGTATATAGGATTACTCCCTAAAGAAGAATGTTACTTGTTGGGTTAAATTCTGTTTCACTGAAAGTAGTGGATATGAGCTTATTGTTCATTAGGCAACATCCCTCCATAGCATCATGCATTTTATTCTATTAATTGAATCATCAGCTTAGCCTCACAGTAAAGTAAAACATGGAAATATATCTCATGCCAAAATAATATTCTAGTGACTAAAAGCAAGCACAATTTATGTGGCTTTTATAGAAGCTACTATTCAACAGATTTTGCCGGAGCACCCAATCTGATCCATGCCTGTCTATCCTTTCCCACCCCATTCTACATTCATTACTTCTGCTAATACATTCATACTGTAATAGAGGTGAAAGGGAAGTTTAATTATATAATCTTGACAATGGCAATAGGATTAAGAAGTAATCCTTGCTAATAAAGTACTGCAGGTTGGAAATGAAGTTGAAATTGTCAGGGGTTTTCAACAGGACCTGAGGTGCCCTGGCTCTTGCAGCTGTCTCCTTGGCCTGTAATTGAATGTCTGAAAGTGATTGAAAAAATGTTATTTCTTCCCAGGATTACATGCTAATGTACAGAGGGCAAAGGGAGACAGCAAAAGAACACATAGCTGCTTATTTCATCCATTTGTGGGAATGAGCTTTGGGAAATCACGGCAGTCGTGCAGCTCTCAGATGCCCATCTGCAAACACAATGTATTTGTACACTGGGAATAGAGGGCAAAGCTGCTCCGATCAGAACAGAGCATCTCTTCCATTGTCCTACTGGCACACATTGAGATTGATGCAAGATTAAAGACTATCACAACCTCTAACAATTGACAGAAATGACAATTCATCTGAATTTTTTTTGGCAGTTATTCACCCATTGATTACCTACGTGTGCCCACCTCATTTATACCCACTTTATTAATGCAAAAGGTTATGTGTCACACATACATTTTACAATTTTTTAAAACAAAGGCCGGGATGATAAGTATTCTCTTTGTTTCTCTCAGAATTCCCTGTTTATAAACCACTAAGATGACAAATATAATCCACTTTCCTTCTCTGGATTCTGCTTTATATAACACCCTGCATATTGTTAGAACTGCGTCCGCCCTATTGTTTTGAGTAGTACACTGATCTGCTTCTGTGATAAGCCCTGTGGAGATGTGATTATTCCAATAAAAATGCATTCAAATGGAAACCAGCGCTCCAGCTGTTTACTCCCACAGTCCCTGAGCTGCACTAGCCATGTATGGATAGCTTGAAACATATTTAACTGACAATTGAAGCACAGTATTCTTTCAGTTTCTAGCACTGTATATTTAACTTTTGAATGTATGTCTTGGCTGTGCATATAAATAAAACCTAGCAGGGAATCATAGATTTTTAAAATAGGTCCTTCCTTCCTTCCTTCCTTCCTTCCTTCCTTCCTTCCTTCCTTCCTTCCTTCCTTCCTTCCTTCCTT